>JAGDQP010065728.1:829-11382 GCA_022664845.1 Lepisma saccharinum | reverse complement strand
ACGTTTTCTACTGAATTTCATTGTTAGTTACAAGAATCCTTATTCGTCCGTGAAGTTGTTCGTTGCCTTTGCTCCGATATAGACCAATCTCTATAGCGGATAGTCGGATACACATGGGCGGATTTAGGAGATATATTCTGGGATGGTGGGGGGGACGAGTGGGACCCTGGGGGACAATTACCTTAAAAGCTATCGTTTAGAATGAAACATTTAAAGTCATTCTGAATTGACGGGGGGGGGGGGGGGGCAATGGCCCCCCAATAAATCCGCTCATGCGGGTACACAAAACCATTATGAAGGATGGAGCTCTATGCATCCTTCTTTCATAGCGAACTGTCCGTGAAGGTGAGACAGAATGGTGGGGAAATCCAGCTTTAGTAATTAGCGACATCAGATGTCTTTTATTTTCTCCTGCTCTCTGCCTGGGTTTTTAAGCGTTGTTCATATCCCACATTAATAGTAGGTCTTATCTTTATAAGCTACATGATCGCCTAGAACGTAAATCTCTATTTACACAAACAAAAACACTTCATACATATCTGGAGGTGTACGGATACCCCGAAATTCGGGAAGAAAATTGAGAGATAATTATCCCGTCCTGGTCTAAATTTTCGAGAAAGTCCCGAATTGGGGATTCCCGAAACGTCGGCAATTCTCGATTACTGGAAATTTCCTCCATTCCGAAGACTTTTCCCGTGCTGGTCCCGTACCGACAGGAAATATTTTGTCCCCCATGTAAAAACACTCGTTCAATATTTTTCCGACGTCCCTGTTCGTCAATCCATAAGAAAACATAACTCCTTTAACTAAGTAGACGTGACGGCCACACTCGGTCTGGTAAGCCCCTGATACGCCTGTTCGTGGTTAGGTATGCGCAGTGCTAACCACACAGCCGTTACTCAGGTGGACGTAGTTCCATCAAACACGGACAGATGGCGTTGCGGCAGGCTCAGAGCCTATAGGCCTGTTACGCCAGTGGTTTTTTTTAAGTATTTCTTTCATCATCATGCAGATAAAAGTAAAGAATAGTTAATATTAAAGTGTTATTCTCTTTTATATCCGCCCATGGACTATCCTTCATACTAACGATACTATAAAAGATACCATAAAACAGAGATACTAAGTTTTAGCAACTCGACTCTAACAATGAACCCTTCCTTACGAGATGAAATTGATACCGCTAAACCGCTAAATCTAGTGATGGCATTTTTATTACTGTTCTTACACTGTAAAAAAAAAACAAAAAAAAACGATTTCTTAAAAATTAAAAAAAAAAGTTCTTATCTGGGTACTGTGAAACTATCTTATTAGAAATTAGATCTCAACATTATCATTTAATTTAAATAAAACATTTGACTTTGGAATTGTGTTCTTATTTTGAGTTAAATGAGAATGTTGATTACCTCATTACTTAGAGAAAAAAATCTCGGTGTACAGGAAAGAACTTTTCTTTCAATCTTAAGAAACTTTTTTTTCTTTTTTTTTTTACATTGTATACATTTGGAAAATTTACTGTTTCAATCACTAGTCTGACTTCGTCTTCATGATTAGCCTGTGGATCATCGGAAGTTATCCGAACTTAATTTAATTTCTGTAGGTTGGGTTAAATATCTGTGGTCGAATTCCATCATTTATATCGCAAAGGATGACGTCCGTCGGTGACCATTCTTCCGGAACATAAATGAAGATAGTTTCGGTCATGAAGTATATTTTACGATATAACTGCAATTCTGGCATTGGCCTAGGTGAGCAAAGAAACCCTCAGTCAACATGGCTGGTGTGAACGGTACTCAATCCTACATCGCTTCTCCATTGCTTGTTCGCCGAGTTTAATGTAAGCGATAGGAAATCCATATGTGTATTTTGAAAAGTATGCCCGGTGAGGATTGAGGAAATGGCAAGGCTCGGTGCCTTGTAATTAGAGCTGAAACGGGTTACCGGGTCAATTGGGTCATTCGGGTCAAGACCGGGTTGCCGGGACACCTATCTATGGGTGAAATCGGACCACCAAAATTGACTCGGTTTTTACTCTGCTTGTTAGCAAAAGATCCCTACTTCAATCTAGGTGCGGATTAGCTGAGTTGAATATCGAAGTGATTAGAAGCACATTTTAAACTGTAAGTCCCGTATTTCGGACTTGTTATGCATCCGATGAAAGGCAATGGGAAACCACAATTGGTTCACCTTGCACAGGGACTTTGGGAACATAGACCCCACCCCCACACACCACTATTGTCAAATCTTAATAACAGATCACAGACAGAAAGGATACAATTAATGAATTAACACATTTTTTTTGTACAAGTAAGCATCGTAATCTTGCATCAGAAGTTGAACGTTAGTCACTACGCTTTTTTCTAAAAAGAATAAGAAAAAAAGGTTCCATGCAGACTGTTTAATACAGCACCCAGCGTAATAAATCCTTCGAGAGAAGGATTATTTATTTACCCTATTGGTTTAATGAAATATTTCAATAAACATGAATATGTAACAAAAACTGATGATGATTAGACACCATACTGATATTGTTAATGCTTTCCTTAATTAATGATAGTAATTTATACCCTGTAATTGATCCCATGAGCATTCTTAATTGGCCAGAATAGAATACAATCTAGCTATAATTTGACACAATTACAGATATATTTTTTTAAAACAGAAAAAAAAAGGAGGGGGGACAGTAATTACTGATGTACACATTGTGACTAATGGGTCAGAGTTAAATGAATGGAAGGCTAACACATAGATTGTGATCTATATACATAACTTCATTTGGGAGTTTTGGAGATAAAACAACTTGTAATTTGAACCCATTCGGTTGTTATAAAACAGAGCTTATTTCAATCAGTTGTTGTTTCCATAGAAACACATCTCATTTACATTGAGTGCATATCTCTATTACTGTGGCCTCAGTTGCTTTTTTTTTTTAATTTATTTATTTTGGGAGTTAATTTGGTTAATCTTATAACGGCGTCACTGGTTACAGCCTTGTAGTTCAAGGCCAGGTGACAGAGAGAAGTTTAAACAGTAAATTAATTAAAATGAAATATTGGATAACTAGATAAGCGCTCGCCAGATAATCGAGATATCCAGGTACAGATCTCTGAACCGAGGATTGTGACTTAGGTGTGCTCTGGTGTCGCTCACCCGGGATTGGACCAAGTAGTTGATTGATTGGGAAAAATGGCATATGCACCTAATAGAGCAAATTATACTGATTATAATAACCTAAAATTATAACCCCTAATAAAATTCTAATATCACTTTTTTCAAATTTGAAAGATTCGAGGGGGGAAAAAATCGTTAAAAAAATTAATTAACAGTAAAGCATAAAAAGAGTAATAATGTTCAAAAATTGTCGATTTTCAGTACAATTATCACGTTTTGCCAATTTGAAATAATCGACGTATTTAAGGGCAATGTAATGCCAAGATCTCCGACAAGAGATGGTAGCACTATCTCCGTATATGTCTAATGTATTTTTTATCGTTGCACGAAATTTCAGTGCTGCTCCTACAAATCCATGCCTATAGAGTTCAAATTTTTAGGGAAGAAAGTTCATAACCAATTCAAGAGTTCTATCCGTGCCGATTTTTCATTTGCTTTCTTGTTCATTGTTGAAAGAGCTTCATTGTTATAGGCACAACAACAATCAAACGATTTCAACAATGAACAAGAAAGCAAATGAAAAATCGCCACGGGTAGAACTCTTGAATTGGTTATGAACTTTCTTCCCTGACGTATTTCAACAGAATATAATTTTATATTGCTAAAATGTGCGCTTTGTTTAAAAAAGAAGTGCAAAGCTATTGATTTAATAAGTCACTAAATTGTGGAAATTAGTGAAAAAAGAAACATTCTGAAAATTAAAGAAAAACTACAATGGATGACATGTTTCACACGATTAATAGATGGCACTCCAGTTACTAGGTATTAGCAATGAACAGAAAACGTCACGATCTTTCTGATCACTTGCAAGTTAACTCTCGTATTAACAGAACGTGTCAGTTTTAGAGAAATTTGAAAATATTTGAACATGATTAGTCTTATTATGTTTTACTGTTAATTAATTTACTAAAATTCGTAAGAATTTCGTAAAGATAACGATTTTATTAACTTCAATGTTTCAAGTTCTACAAAAAGTGATGTAAGAATTTCCTTGCATCAGAAGTGATTTTGGGTTATTTACATACGTATGTAATAATCAGTATAATTTGTTCTATTAGTGATGTATATGCCATTCTTCCGAACCAATCAGTTACTTGCTTCAATCTCGAGACAGTAACATACCACGATGATACCTTGTTTTAAAATCAGAGCTGATACCGACTTAAATTAAATATTTCCATTATGAAATAATATACTACAACTGCAAATATTTTGTTGGTTGTTGTCCTTCGTAACTTCTACTCTGTTGCTATGGTAACCTCTCGTCCCCGATGATAAATTGATGTTCGTCAGCAACGTATTCAACGATCCTGAATATTTTCAAGGTCATTGTTCAGAGTACATATCAGTCATGCATCCTAAATAGCACGCAAGCTTATGGCAAGCTTGATTTACAGTTGATTTTTTGCTTGTGTATTTACGATTGATGCAACAAGCTTGATTCAAGTTTGAAATTAACTTGTACTAAGTTGACTTGATAGTTTGTTTTAAGCTGAACGTAGACCGTTGTGTTGATATAATTGGTCGCTAGTGTCATGACAGGCCTGTTTTTGCGCTTGTTGTATCAAGCTTTATAATGGCAAGCTTGATAGGTGCCAACAAGTGTGATTCAAGCTTGATTCATGATTTAGACTTGCCATGACAAACTTCATGCAAGCTTATACAGTTGACATGGCAAGTTAACAACAAGTTTGAATAAGCTTACTCTGGTATCGGGCTATCTACTCCTAGCGTGTTTGCTTTATCTGGCGGTCTGAACAAATTTATCGCTGTTGTCTTGGCAACAGAAATTTCTGACATCCTGTATTTATGTAATCCATTGGTAGTGAAAACTCCATTTTATCACCGATTTTGAGGAAAATATGAAGGTTTTGTAATAAGCTTTCATTCCTCTTCATTGATCGTGCGATTCATGAGTCTTTATAGAAGGTTCGTTCGGTTGGGCTACACTGCTTGAACTAGTGCGCACTAGTAGTGTACACTTTTGCGTTCGAGTGGGTGCTGAAGCCTGCACATCAACTGTTCAGATGGCCGGCGCGAGTGCAAGTAGTGCAATCCCTTTCTACCTCTGCTCGGGAACGAGCGTAGAATGAGTGCAGGCAATTGACAGTCGTGTTACGTTCTCAGCGTACGTTGAGAGACAGGCGCCTGCGCGTTCGAGCTAGAGATTGCACGAATAGTCAATGTGATGTCACATTCACTCACACAGTTCTGTACTACTTTACACTTCCAGTGCTGATAGTGCAACCCACCCGAACAAACCTAATGACGAAATGGAAAACTCATTAAAACAGATCGAATTCAAGACATTTTCTTATAAGTATAGATCAGCAAAATTACCATCTGTATGTAAACTATGGCTGTGTTCGAATTTTTGTCCATTGTATCCTGTGTATTATCTTAGTTGCATATTAATAATAATACTATTTAGATTCTAAACATCTGTATTTATCTATTTCAAAATATTTTCTATTTCCATTGTTTCTTTGCAGTCCCTATCCCCAGCAATATGACTGATGACTTATCAGCATTGTTCTACAGTCAAGGGAACCCAGGATTAAGAGCTAGGAAGGAAATCACACCAGGTGAGTAACATTTGCACTCGATTTTCGTTTACACAGTTTTATTTGTGGACGTGTACATTAGAGGTTCATTGTCGGCATACCCTCGTTTCTAACCTAACACTCAGCTTCGTTTCCCGATAAGTCTAACTCACACTCAACCTCACAGCTTCAATTCTTCCTCCCGGGAGGTTCTGGGTTTCAATCCCAGTAGCCAATCATTGTGACTAAGGTTTTGCGAAGTATCACGCGAGGCAAATGCTAAGATGGTAGAGCCAGCGCAATTTCGGAAAGTCTCTGAGAGCGCGTTATGCACAGCTTGGTTGCGAATCTACCTATATCACGTGACACTACTACAACACTGCCCGGGAGTGAGTAGCAGACGATCTCACGGTATAAGCATTCGCCCACTCGAAACAACAACATCGGACGGGCAGCAGAGGAAGGTGCTGTGAGGAACCGTAGAGGACAATATTTGAACCACTTCGCCAGGACAGGGACAGGTTAGCCTTCACAGCAGACGACATTGAATCACTACTGCGCACATACTTGCGCATATCTTTGCCTTCCCTCGGTTTTCCTATTGAACATAGGCTTGCTGACTTCTATTAGCAGCCGGACCCAGAGACTTTACGAGAATGAGCTTATTAGCTACCTTAAACTTAGGCGCTGACCGACTTCTTCCTGCACTATTTCCCCTCCTCTATATCGGCCTGAGTCTTAGATGCCTAAAGGCCATAAATAAATTCAAAGGAATTTGAATGAAAAGCTACTCTGTAATACCAATAACGACGTAACAGTTGCAACCCAGAAAATTATATTTTGGTTTTGAATATTCTTACGACAGCAAGCGGCGTGAAGAGTTTCAACAGAATGATAATATTTTGAATTGTGACGTTGCGCGTATGCATCTTTTGAATCTCTCTCTCTCTCTCTCTCTCTGTGTGTGTGTGTATTTCGATGCATATGTGTGCATTTGTGTGCATGATTGATGACCTCACCACAGTCAATCGAGTCTGTCAACGTCAGCGTTATCGTGTGGCACGTGATTGCTTCAATCTGTCAAATCACAAAGAAAAAAATAGAAAAGAAATTTTCACACCCCTTCCACTTGTCACTTCTGTCATCCGTCATAACTCCTCATCGGGAAACCAACCACATATATACAGATTCGTCGACACACTGATGCATACACATATGAGAATATATATATATATTCAATCACACATTCATATTCACGCACGAACACACGGATAGCGAAACGTCAGCAAGAATTTTCACCAATTGCATGTTAAAAGGATATTTCAAGAGAAAGGAAATAAACGGAAAATTTCATTATTGTGAGCAAAGTGGATACTCATGAAAAGAAAGAGTGCGCATCAGAATTATTTTACGTATTTGAAATGATAATTAATTCCGTATCTAGGCTTTTAGTGTTGCCAGATGCTAGAGAGATAAAAAATAACGTTCAGAGTGATTGATAAATGTCATGGCTTTGGTAAAATGATTATACATAACCCACTAACTAATGAGATCGATTTTTACAGGCTGATCCGGCCTGACCCGGGCATAGGTGGCTAGGGGACCCGGTCTGAAACAAACTTGATCCGATTGACTCTGTGACTCACCCGGTCTTGACCGAAGGAACCTGAATGACACATTGGCCAGATTGTGATCAGGCGACCCGATGATTGAATATTGACTAACGCCTCAAATCAAACGGCAACCTCAGTCAAAAGCTATTTGCACACCTCTGGAGGTATTTAGTTCTTTCCGAGAATATAGGACTATTTACTACGATTTCCAACAAAAGATGGCAGCACTACCTCCGTAAATATCTAATGTATTTTTATTGTTGCACGAAATTTCAGTGCTGCTCCTACAAATTCAAGCGTAGAGACTTCTAACTTTCAGGGAAGAAAGTTCATAACCAATTTAAGAGTTCCATCCGTGCCGATTTTTCATTTTCTTTGTTGTTCATTGTTGAAAGAGCTTACAATGCTAAGAAACAATGCTGATTTTGTGAGGTTTGAAACTACAAAACAACCGCCAACCCCTCAGTGACCTTTGAAAACACCATATACTGGATTTCTTAATATTTTCGGTGTGTCAGGGAGAGAGGGGGAGGGGAGAAAGAGAGAGAGCGTGACAAAAGCCGACTTAACGAAAACGTGTTCCTTAACAAGAACCTATAACATCCAGTCATTGCAAAGTATTTTTTTAGGTATTATTGTTGGTTTTCTTATATGTTGATACACCTAGTGAAAGAAGTATTAACTTAACAGTTTCAAATTTTAAAAAGACGACTCCACTCTTCTGCAAAACAAAGTGGTAAAGAATTGCGTATTTAACATCAAATTATGCAGAATTATTGTAAATATTTAAGATAGAAGAAAATAATACAGTAGAACAGTTAAACGATAGAAAACATTATATTTGTGTTACTTTTGATTACGTATGTATCATTTGCGTAGTCCTACATAGCACAGGATATGTGTCCCAGGGACATCCTATTTAGATCCACAATATGGGTACAATGTCCCACAATATTTGGGATCAAATAAGGATATATTTTTAGCATACTAAAAGGATATTCTAAGTTGGAGTTTCAGCAATATTCTGAAAATATCTGCAAAGAATTATGGTTCTCGACATATTTGTAAATATACTTGGGATATCGCCACGAATATCCTTAGAATATGCGTTCATTCTGGGCATTCAGAAATTCGTAGAATATTCTACGCACATACCAAGAATATCGTAGAATATCCTTGGGATATTCCAATATCCCCACGGTGATATTCGTGGCATATTCCTAGAATGTACCTGCGCTATGCGGGCTAGAACGATATAGAAGAAATTACCACGTACCGGAGGTCAGAAATAAGTATCGAGAAATTCAGGTATCGACCCATCTCTAATTTATATATTACTTTCAATTATATCATTTGCATTGTAATGTTGAAGAAAGTATCGAATATCGAGTGTCGAAGGTCAGAAATAAGTTTCGGTATCGGGTATCGAGAAATTCTAGTATCGACCCATCTCTACCATAAGCAATGTCATATTTTCGCACCGTGAGGAAAAGAACGATAACTTACCTGGAACACTACCGTTAGTCAGGAAAATAGTCTCTATCAGACTCCACAACACTCTGCCACCTGTCAACCAGCTGTTGAATTCCCCGCTAAAAGAAGTCACCGAATTTGGAGGCAAAGAATTGGGTCACTGTTCGTCGCACGTCATCCTCATTTTGCAATGTTTTCCCGAAAAGGTAGTTTTGCAGGCTGCGAAAAAGACAGTAGTCTGTTGGTGCAAGATCATCTGAAAACACCGGGTGGGGAGTTTCTCCCAGCCACATTCCTTGATCATACCACAGCTCCTTCTTGCCGTGTGTGGGCGTGCGTTATCACCGTGGATAAGCACATCCTTGCAATTAACCAGCACAGGATGTTTCTCCAATAATGCAGTCCGTAGGCGTTCAAGCTGCTGACAGTAAACATCTGCATTGATGGTCTGGTTACGTGGCAAAAGCTCAAAATGGATTACACACGGATATCCCACCAAACACTCAACATCACTTTGCAGGACTGGAGATCCTATTTTGGCACAGTTCCAGTGGTTCCCTTTAGGTCCCCACTAACGTTTGCTTGTAATGTTATGGTAGAGGATCCACTTCTCATCTTGTGTTACCTTTCTGTCCCGCAATGTTTCACGTCTGTGACGTATGAGCAGATGTCAACTCGCTGCTGCTTCTACCCGCTACATTACTATATTACCAAAAATGAAAACCTTGCATGCACATTCTTGTGCATCGTAAATTTTTCCCGCTTGATAACGGTTTTCCTGTATTGACAGACGTAAAGTAAAACAACATACAGAGCATACCGTACATTAAATTCTATATTACTCTGCATATTATTTCACATACCTAATTTTTCCATGTTTGATTTATGTTTGAGAACTACTACTAGTTCAGATAATTTCGAACACCTCACCGCCACAGTCCGATTTCGACATATAATAAAGAAGGTTCGAATTCCGCTGCAGTCACTGTCCTGACTTCCACTGTTAAACAAATGACTACGCAGCTGTGACGATTTGCAACGTCCCGAAAATGCCGCATTATGTGATGTTTTGCTTCGGGACGTCTGGGCGACGTTACACTTTGCGACGACGTACTTGGTCACAATACAACTGTCTCCGCAAGGTCTCCACGACCTCGCAGGGGAATTAGCCACAATGTGATTTAAATGGAATATGAGTAGAACGTCGCTGGGCTAGTAATGCTGTGTGGGACATTCCACAAGTATCTATTAATATGTATTTGTTTTTCAATTCTTTAAGATTTTCGCAAATAAATGTGTGTTTTCAGACATGGATTACACTGTAAATACTTGTGTTTATGAATCAATTTTTGGCCACTGCGTCCGTCATCGTGGTTTTTGGACGTTTTCTTGATCAAAAAAGCGATCTGAACCACCGATAGGTTTACTTGTAAGACTCAAATCGGGATTGGGGATAGGAAAGGAGTCGGTCAGGGGCCAATTTGAAGGTATCATTCCGACCAACATTTACCTGATTTGACTTAGGAAATAACTGGGAAAAACCTCAGGATGGGCGATCACGGATTGTTCCCAGGACCTTCCGATTGCTAAGCCAACGCTCTGCCAACTGAGTTACGGTTGCTGGGTATCTGTATTCATTATCAATTGAGGGTAAATTGCGACTGAACTCAGAATCTCATCAATGAGAATGCAACGGCCGTTTGGTATCAGGTGACATGAATTCCTTTATGATTTCGTAAGGCGAATCATTCTAGGA
>JAGDQP010065727.1:0-11383 GCA_022664845.1 Lepisma saccharinum | reverse complement strand
GTGTACAACGTTCATATGTTACATGTGTCAACCATACAGAAATTGTATTGTGTTACCAAGATTCTTTTATCTGTAAACTTCTTGTTCTGAGTGTAACCAATGTAACCTCCTACCATGCTAAGTTGTGAATCAAATTTATGTTTCCCGTATTGTAATGTTCCAAAGATGTAGAAGTTGACAGTAAGATACAGGCTCGTTAAACACATTTGAAATTCAAGACACATAATCCCAAATTCCAAAACCTATATTTCCCACGAGATGATTCCTACTCCACTATGCCTAAGGCAAAACCAGGCCAATGAAGGAATACTTTTAGAAGAGAACCATAATCTCCCACTACAGATGGAGGACCATCCAATGACCACAAGTGGAAGTTACCGGAGTGTGAGTTTTCTAGAATTACCTCTCCTTGCGTCTACGGAAGTAACGAACCAGAAGTAAGTACGCATGCGCAAATCACTACTAGACTCCGCTACAACGAGCCCTTCGGCAAAGTAGAACGAGCTGAGACTTACATCCAGCTGACTGAGGACTGTCTCTATGACGTCACTACGTATCCAATCTTCTCGATTAGAATCGTATCCACCCAATTACCAAATTATTGGATAATTGAAGAAACAGAGACAGTTTTACTCCGCCCTAGAGATATCTCGTTCCTCTCAGAGAATCTCGGGAACTACGGGAAAGTTGGAGTACAAAAGATGGACTCTGAGACTAGGAAATTCAGAGACCAGTCCACCACCAGACACAATCATGTAACCTTAAGCGATTCCTTCAGCGTAGCGCTGGTATCGTTTTCTCCCTACTCTCTCTCTCCAACACTCAAGCGAATCCTTCTGCATAGCGCTAGCGTCGCTTTCCTAAAACCAAGCTAATCCTACCTACAGAAAGCTAAAATCCTCAACGACCTAAATACCTCGTTATTCCTGGTACCTGTGTCTGGTCTTTCCGAAGTTTACTGAAAGTCGGTTGCCGGGCTTCGAACTCACTGACCACCAAGAGCTGTAGAGGTGCAGCTCCACCACCATCACCACCGTCGAAGCTTGCCTGCAGTTCCAAGTCGCCGTCATGGAAGCCATGGTGACTTCTGGCCGAAACTTTGCCTTTCCTAAATTCCAAACTTTACATTTCTCTAAAAACATACACTCATAAGGCAAAACTCCTGACCTATAACACCTTGAACTGCTACATTCTTTTATTCAAACATAGAAACTGTTTCTAAAGCCTAAACATCTTACTTTCAGCTCACAAACTCAAAAGTTATAATATCTCTATAAGCAAATAAAGAATGTTCTTCAATCTAAGAAAAGGAACTTCTGATTTCAGACCAGAACTAATTGATTGGGTAGCTATCAAGCTTTCGACCGTCACAAGTTCCCACGTACCTCTTTAATAACTCTCAAACAACTTCTAAAATTCTCTTATTCCAAGAAAACAGTCAAATTTCTTGGAATATCTATTTTGTTTTGACGCTCTCTTCCAGAAAAAGAAGAAAGAAAAACGCCTCCGCTCGACCACGCGTCAACTTGAACGACCTTAAAGACAAATATATAACTCTCAACAAAGCCTTAGGTTACTCCATTATAATAGAAGTATCGCAACCGAGAGATAAAGCAAATTCATGACGGCTTCATGAAGATTGATTTGCGCTACGGTAACTTTATTTACAAAAAAATAAACATAGGTGGATTCAGGGAATAGTTTATAGCATACACAAGGATCACCCAACCTTATGACGTACATATATATTTGACTCAATTCTGGCGAAGGAACTGGGTATGTTCTTTATCGTTTAAGAATTTAATACAAGAAAAGTCAGTAGTATTAATATATAACTTCTAATTGAGATTGAATACTATAATATAATCAAGAAATAGGTTGGTACGTAACCTTTCACGTTTAAACAAATTTAAAAATTTGATACAAACTTTTTGATTTTAATTACTTTGGATTTTATGAATCAAATAGATGGTATCCTATAGCCTAAACCTATCACAAGTTTGAGGAACAGCGTCCGTCAATGAGTAGTCAGAAGAGACCAGGGTACCATTTCAGCGTTCGTCATTAAACTGAGAAAATCCCGGAATGAATTGAAGATGGACGGAAGGAGGACTGAAACCCAGATACATTTCCAGTCCTGATTAAATTTCGCTACCTTACCCACTAGGCCACAGGGGTCAGGTTTGATGCAAACTATTAATGTAGCATACCTGTAACACGGCTAAGGCATATTTCGAGCACACAAGGTACATATTTAGTCTTCATATGCAACCATCTTTAAGATCAAGTCATGAATTATATCGTGAAGATACAAATAGTCAAATTTGCTTTTTAAAAAAAAAACTTAAAAAATTCAAATGTTCTTTTCCATTATAGCGCTGCCGCTCCTTGCACAATAGTTTTCCCTTATGTGGCGGAGTTTCTCAACGTACACTGGAGAGGCTGTTATGTGTGCTTCCTGCAGTTATTTTGGTTCGTTGGAATGGTTTCCTTAACAGGTAATGACAAAAATGCTCTAAGAGAAATGTTCATTAAATAATAATAAAATTCTGTAAATAACACATCTTTCGCACTACGCTATAATAACTCCTCTACCTTTGACCATTTTCCATGAATATTCTGAAGAACACATTGAAAATTAAATCTTTCTTTTGGACTGGAAACAGACTCCCAAAGAAGGAAATGTAATCTATGACAGCGGTATTAAACATAAAATATTAAAAACTAACCTGATTTCTGTTATTGTCATCAAAAGAGCCGTCACGAACACTATTTTTTGGTATTTTCAAAGTATGGTCCATAATTATGACGATAATGGCGATAGTGGGTGTTCTGTCCGGAGACATGACTAGGACTCGAAATAGAAGTCACCAGAAAAAAAAAAATACCATGTCCAAATGCATTCCTGATCCTTCACTTTCTACGGTTATTCAAAAGGAAATAATTTTTACTCTACGCGTACAACAGAAGTTTCCTATGACACAATCACTTCAAATTGGCGGATTAGTGTACCATTGTTTGAAGTTTTGATCGCAGTCGATACTATGAGTACACAGAGCTGAAACCGGGGCAATTTTGTTGACCCGATGGCCCGGTCTGACCCAGATATAGGTAACCCGGTCCCAAACTTAACTCGACTGATTCGGTAAACTACTTTTGACAGAAATCACCAGACTGACTATGATCCGGAGGCCCAATGATTGAACCTTGACCCAGCGAGCCAATCTAGACCCGGTGGCTCAATCTGTTTGACCTCCGGGTCAGGCCGATCCCCAACCATAGACTCGGTCCAAAATTTGACCCGAATGACTTGGTGACCCGTTTTAGTTCTGTTAATAGGATGCCATACAAAATCTTTCTTTCGAATGTTTATTAAGTCAACGTCTGCTCAAGTATCAACAAGCGTATAGGACTTTTTGAGCTGTGTGTAGAATATGTTTGGAATTACTGCGTATGTACAGTACTTTAAACCAGCATTTCACCAGAGGAAAAGAATAATAAATTTCGCAGTCAGGTGGGTGCTGTTGCATCATATCTCATAAACTTGATTTCTATGAAGAGAATAATGTCATCTTTTAAAAGACTGAATGTAATTAATTCCATAATACATTACATTACTTCGCATACTAACTCTTTGCACATTCTTACAGGTCTTGCATGGCTCATATTACCTATTAATTGGAAATGTTATTACATTAATCATCTTGCATTTTGTCCATGGAATACGTTTCATTTGGTTCTTGGGATTCAGCCGTTTCTCATGGCTTTTCTACTGATTCAATCTCCAGAGTCTCCAAGGTTTCTCATGGCTAAAGGTTACAAGGATAAAGCTCTTAATGTCTTTCGTGAGATCTATAGTATCAACGAAGGAAGTCCTGGAAAATATCTTCCCGTAAGTACTTCCATAAGTCATTATAATTTATTAAAAACATATGAGTGCTAGTAAGTGTTCAGGTAAGGCGCCAGGAAAGCTGAGGGATGGTCCCGGAAATATACTCCGATATTTAGTGAACATATTAACGATAATATTTTGCACAGGAACATAGTAACAGAGGGTGCAGGGAAATAATGTTTGAACCTAAATGAAATATAGGGTACAGCAATATTTGTTACCTCAAAACTTATCATGCTTTGTTATTTTTCAATCTGAAATGTGACACATAAATAAACAGCAACAGAATGTCGCTTTAAAAGGTCATCATTCTAAACAACGTTGTTTTGGAAAACACTGTAAATATTTTTTTTTTATGACGCGGGAACAACTATTCGTGGGTGTGCTGTTTGTTCAAACGACTGCAAATGCGGACCGAAACTGTTACAAGCTCACCACCAGGAGTACAGTAACAGAAGTACAGGCATACAATAAACATACCCTTCTAGATGAAATACGAGTACCATGGGTAAAGGATTATAAATTGTACCCTCTCAACTGGTAAAATCACTTGTACCGTGTCAAATGAAAATCTGGTACAGCACTACTATTTGCACTTGAATCCTCCCAAATAAAAGACGGATATAGTAAAGAGGGATACATCAATTATATTTGTATCTTCCCAAATGGATGAATGACATCATTTTGTACCCTTCCAAACTTTGTGCTTCATTTATTATGATACTTTGTGTTGTTATTGTAAATCTTTACAAAGTGTACATGCTTCGAATTTTCGTTAAAAAATATTACAATTGCCAACACTTCTTTCTCCCTGCTTTAAAAATCCGAACTAAAAATTCATCAAAAGTATCCACCGTCATTACGAAACATGGACGGCAGTTTCAATGTAAAAATACCGAAAACGATGTTTCCTTAATCCGTTAGGAATGATCAGAACTTATTTGTGTTAGATCCATACGTAGAACTGTATGTAGGCTGTGTGATACTGTACAAAGTGTTTTCTTGGATAAAATATAGTGTCAATTCTGGCGATATTGTTTGGCATCTAGAATGACCTGAAAGAGATGATGATATGATATCCAAGAGTTGATATTTTACCTAAATGCCTTTTCATCTAGAAACTTTCTCTTCTGGTTTTTGCAGAGGTTGTACAGTGTACATCTTTCTTAGTGGTTCTGTCATCCATTTTGTATTACTCAAATGCAGATAGGAAAATAAAAAACAATTAAAGATTTTACAAAATTTACAACTGTCTGCTAAAGTTAAAAAAGTTACTGGCATACTCTAGACCAGACGTAGTCCTCATTGTTTGTTGGTTTCATTTTAGATACAAGATGTGGTATCAGATGCTCCGTCATATTTAGCAGATGGTGACAAAGGATTGCATGGTAGCTCCTTGTTCAACGTATGGACAAAAATACGATTTTTCTTTAGGCCACCTCTACTTCGCAACTCGATCATTATTTTCGCAGGACAATTTATTCTTATATGTAGGTAAGTACAGTATATAGTGATTAGTACCTGAACTGTTTTAATAAACGAAAGCAAACTAACTACTGGGATATCTTGTATCGTCTTCGACTGCTTTATCATACACGTACATTAGTTCGTGTACTGAAAATGAACTATTCCTTATACTGTACATCATTTGGTTTTTGCGTAAGAAATTAGTGCAAGGCTGATATTACTTCTATGTCCTGGATTCGTGAACGTGTTCAAATGGTATGAGATAAAACTTACGATTACTCCTACGTTAGTTCTGCACGTGTGGTCACGGGTTCATTGAGCGGAGCAGTTCGGAACCCACTTTAACATAAAGTGAAGGTTCCGTCTTTAAAAGTTCGTTTAAAGCGTTAATTATAATTCACTTAATCCTGCGTTAATATTGTATAAAAACTGAATTCTAGCCAATTGGAACAATAAGAAGTTATTGTTCCTTACTGAACAATAAGAAGTTGCTTAAGAAATAATTACCCTTGTACTAAATTTAGATAAAATATTGTTGCCAGCAATGAATAATTTTTCTCAGATTTATTGTTTTAAATTTTAAATTACATAGCAGAAAATACTTGATTCAACACTTTTCGGTGTCCCAGGGCGACCACCACTGTTTTGTATAAAATCAACATAACACACGGTGTTGATTTCGATACTGGAAGCAAAAGAAAAAGTAGAAGCCTGAAGCGAGATTTGAACGTAAGTTGCTCACCTTACGAACATTTTAAAAAATCGTTTATTTAACGATTTATTACGTTTATTTTCCGTTTAGTTTACTAATATCCTACTATAAATCACATACACAAACATCCATGCCCTGGGCGGGATTCAAACCTTCAACCTTGGATAAGATAAGATAAAATTAATTGTATGGGCGGTAACAGCACTATGGCTTACGCCCGTCCCGATTTCAACCTTGGAGTTGCTGCCCTAACGCCTCAGACCGCCCAGCTGCCTCGGTTGGTACTGGAATAAATTACCAGACGTAAGAAGCACTAGAATTAGTGTATGGGATCAGAAAAAATGAAGTTACTCCGTTACGACTTTCACCATAGTTTAATCACTTTTCTGTTTGTCAATTAGGAATCACAATTCCCAGTCATTGAGAATATGTTCCATTTCTATGAAAGAAAGCCATCGAGATGGCGACAGCAAACACTGGACCAGCATTAGATATGTTGTTACGATAAGAAAACCGTAATGCTGGTTAAGTGTTTGGTGTCGCCATTTTGATTGCTTGCTTTCATAGAAATGAATGGAAGTCTGGTCCCTAATTGACAAACAAAAAAAGTGATTAAATCATGGCGTTAGTCGTTGGAGTAACTTTGTTTGTTTTCGGTGTTCGTGAAACCTATTTCTGATTCTAGATACTGTTTGATTGTAGTGTTTCTTGTATCTGGGAATCTAGTAAAGTTTGTAAGGCACTGGATTTATAACTGAGCAACGCATGTTCAAATCTTGCTTCAGACTTGTGTTTTTTTCTTCTCCTGCTCCCAATACCGAAATCAACACAGTGTGTTGATTTAACATAAAAATGCCCTGGGACACTGAAAAGTGTTAAATCAACTCCGATACATTTTTCTGTGTACGATTGAAATATACTTTGTGTCTTGTATTACGTTGACCTTGTATCAGGTAAACAATATGATTATGACACAAATACGAACTCAATTGTCAAATTATAAATAAGCGAAATACAGTAATGATAGCATAATAAGAAACATTGTTTTAAAATCATTTGTAAAATATTTGAAGTAGACAGAGTTTTAAACTTTATTTTCATGTTAAAATATAATATTTATATGGCTCAGTTCCTTTGTAACGGACGGGTGTAAGTCATAGTACATGTTACCATAAGCCATGTTACCGCCTACACAATTAATTTTATCTTGTCTTTTGTAATGACAACACTCACGGAATTACGGCGTTACCCAATTGTTCTGGTCATTTGCTTTACATGCTTCATGTACAAGGTAGCGTAGATTAATCTCCCAATTTTGACAGTTAACTAACAAGTAAATCATAGACAATATATACATTTTTATTGTACAGTACAGTAAAAAAAATCAAAGTTTTTTGTTTCTTTGGTAAGATACTGTACCTTTTTGTTTCTTTGCTCAGTATGGTCGTATGACTGTACAATGGCTATTGAAAATCCACCTCCATGGTTCCAGCATGATGGTGGATGATGTTGTCACTGAAAATGGTTTTCGAGAGTAGGGTTGTCAGATTCTGTAAATAAAAATCCGGGGCATCCATCTCAGAAGTCTAATATATATAGGGTGCTGCAAAATAGCATTTCATATTCCTGACTTAGAAACAAGTGAAAACTTTTCTTTTTTCTAAATTTGATTGAGCGGGGTGATGTAAAGTTGCCTTTGGGAAATAGTAGTTTGTTCACAAAATTTGAGATTTTTCCATGAACTCCTTCCTTTGCCGCAAGAGGGAACTAAAAGTTTCATTGCCGTGATTATGCAACCCGCAGAGCACAATTTTCAATTTTTCGAATTTCGATTCAGCGAGCTGAGCAAATTTTGCCTATGAACAATAATGGTTTATTTACAAAATTTGACATTTTTTTGGTCAATTTCTTCCTTTTCCATTCGAACACTGGATATTTATTTGCATTTCCGTGCCTATGCTAGGCAACTCACACAACCGGATTTCTCTTTGTTGGCGTAAAAAGTCCCCCACGAAACAATTAATTGTACGATAGTTACCAAAAAAATGTGCTTAAAATTAAGCTCTCGATCCTCTTTCTTCGGCAAAATATATATATATATATTTAGTTTCAGTGCCTAACTAGAAAAACGAACGTAAGTTCAATACTGGACTCGTGCATGGCAGCGATTAGACAGTTTGTGTTCCAAGAGTTGTAAGTGCTGGTTTTTGATAGTGTCTTTAATGCCTTTTAACTGTACTAGTCCGGCAGATAAGTGAAATATTGTTTAAAATTATGCCTTTAATGATAAAAGCATAAGACTTACAGCATGGATAAAGCGCATATTCTAAAGATTTTAAGATATATGACCATCTCAGATTTTTCCGGATCCGGCCACCATTTTTTTAAAAAAATGAAGCCAAAAAACGTGTTTTTTTTATTTATCTCACAAACGGTGGCAGGAATTTTGCAAGAGTACAAAATGAAAGATCATATTTTATTTTGTTTTTCTTTCTGAGTCGTTATTTCCATTTTTCCCCTAGAACGAACGGTTGCAAATTATCACCGCTTTTTGAAGTTGAACATTTCAACACTTAACAGAAAAGGGTCCATTAACTTGACCCCTCCACCACACCAAATTTTAGAAATAAATAGCCTATCGTTTGGCACCCGTTTTGCACTGTTTTGCACCCAAGTTTCGCGTTTTGCACTGCAACGGTTAAAAAGTTATAAACACATATTTTTGGGGTCCCAAGTTAATGGTAGCCCCTCTCAGTTAAATTTCTCGAAAACAGATAGTGTAACGGTCTGCACTCGTTTGTCACCGTTTTTCACCGCCATGGTTAAAAAGTTATAAGCATATATATTTAGGGGGCCAAATTAATGGTAGCAATCGTAAGTCAATTTTTTTTTACAAAACAGATAGTGCATCTTACTGCACTCGTTTTGCACTCAAGTTTCGCAAAAGTGGGTCACTTTAGGTTCAAGTCAGGCCGATACGCGATTTGTTTTGTAAAAAACTTGACTTACGATTGCTACCATTAATTTGTCCCCCCAATGATGTACGTTATGACTTTTTAACCATTGCGGCGCAAAACGGTGCACAATGAGTGCAGACCGCTACACTATCTGTTTTCGAAACGAAAATGACTGGGGAGGGCTATACTATTAACTTGGTCCCCCCAAAATATATGTGCTTTTATCTTTTTAACCGTTGCGGTGCAAAACACGAAACTTGGGTACAGAACAGTGCATACCGGGTGCAAAACGATAGGCTACTTATTTCTAACATTTGATGTGGTGGAGTAACCAAGCTAATGGACCCTTTTCTATTAAGTGTTGAAATGTTCAAATTCAAAAACCGGTGATAACTTTGTAACCGTTCGTTCTAGGAGAAAAATGATAATAACGACTCAGAAAGAAAAACAAAATAAAATATGATCTTTCATTTCTGTACTCTTGCAAAATTTATGTACAGGCTGAACTGGACAGAAAAGTCCAAAATGATGTATTCTATTTTC
The DNA here is from genome assembly GCA_022664845.1 of Lepisma saccharinum. Taxonomy (NCBI): domain Eukaryota; kingdom Metazoa; phylum Arthropoda; class Insecta; order Zygentoma; family Lepismatidae; genus Lepisma; species Lepisma saccharinum. Next base: position 1,812 of record JAGDQP010065727.1, on the reverse strand, counting down.
AATTTCTCCTCATAGTAGTTGTAAGTCTGAATACACAATACTCCTTTCAACTATAACTTTATAACTTGTTAGTGATTTAAGTGTAAGGCTTTTGAATTTTGTAGTTATCAGTGATTGAACATCCTTTCTCCGTTTTCAGTCACTACACTTTAATATAAGGTGTGAGAGGCGTTAACATAGATAGATAGATAGAGCGTTGATAGAGCGTATATATCACAATTTCTTTTGGCGCCAGTCGTGAGTAATTTGTCCTTTACAGGCAGTCATTTCTTTAACCATTATCTTCCCAACATCCTTACTTCCTTTCGGCGCCACCAGGCCCCTTTGTTCCCCTTAGTTGAGGTCCTGGTTTGAACAACTACATATTGTAGTAATGATAACCAGCTCCCAGTGCACTTAGGAAGCAAATGAAGCAATAAGGTAAAACGAATAGTAGAAAAATCTCCATCCTTTTGTCATCGAGGCGATTTGGATATGGAAGAAGACGGCTAGGATCCCATTAAAAAGGATAAACTCAAAAGTAATATTGTAATTTTAGTATATTACCTTTTTCCCACTTTGTATTAGTAACGAAAAAAAATAATAATTGCTTGCAGTCTGTTAAACATCTAAAAATAATGTACAAATTACTTCTTGGGTTTTAAATTGTTATATTTTAGATCCAATGTACGTAAAATATAGTAACTGTAATTTTGGATTTATTTCGGGGTCAGTCAACCCTACTTTAGAGAAATTGGTATAATTACAAGAAGGTTGTAATAGTTAAAAAGTGACTTTTGTAATCCCTGACTTTTGTAACACTATCCCGTAGCTCTATATGATAGTAATATTACAGGCAGCTTGTGGTGTTGTAATATGAAGATGGAGCATTAGAAGAAAACAGCTGTTTGAAACATCTTTTCGAATATGGCTTTTCCGTTATACCATATATACCTACGGGGTACAACTACAAAGGACCACTCTCAGTCTTTTTTTTTTTTTATCAATGTTCCAATATTTCTTTTATCTTCAAATTGTGGTCATTTGTAGTTAAAGGTTTGTGCTTTATGACGGATGATTTTTAACCTGATCCTGCTATTAGAACAAGAATTATGGCTCAATATTGCTTAAGATGTCCCTCTCGCCCAGCTTTTCCCTACACACATGTAACCGTGAGTTACAACACGACTATACAGAAGTTATATATTTAGTTACGGTGGACTGAAGTTAGTGCCAGATTGTAATGTAGATGGCGCACACGTATCCACGAAAGAGGACAGTAATAGTAATTGCAATACGAAGTGAAAACATAATGTTATTGTTTTGTTTATTTATTAACAATATTTAAAGACTGAGACAAGTAAGTAACAAAAGTTCTTAACTATTTGTACTTATCTTTAAGGTGTATGTATTCTTACTCGTACAAAGTTAATAAACATAATGTGATAGCCCAGACGGGAAGGTACCCCATTCAGAACATTACCTGCTGTGGGAAATATACATTTTCGTATATCTTAGGACAGCTTTTGATTTTCAATCCGCACCTTGACTCTTTTCAAAGTTAAGATTCCTGAGGTAGTGAATGCCCCTTTTGGAGGCTTCCTATCCTGTGAATTTTCTCAGAAGTGAATAGATCGATTGGTGATTCGAGACCTGCGTTGTGGATACCTTCAGCGGTGATATCTTCCCCGTCGAGGATTCCCACTGAAGTGGCCATTCCGGTGCAGGATCAATCCTTATCTATCCATTCCACGAAACTTTCATTCTGTATCCTTTTTCTCGTACGGATGCAGCATCGCGTTACCAAGTGGTTACCGAGTGCAAACCGTTACA
>JAGDQP010065725.1:0-11383 GCA_022664845.1 Lepisma saccharinum | reverse complement strand
GTCCTTTTCGGCATTCAGCATCCACCAACTTTACCTATTTTGAGCACACGGTGTTGGCATATCAGCTATATAGTTGACATATTCGCCAAAGGGATTGGTAAGAAATGACGTCTGAAAGATCCTATGTCTATATTATTGAAAATAGGCACGTAGTTATTTCGACTGTCGAAGAGTAGATTTTGTGTTTCAGTTCTCTATTGATTCACTATTTAACGTGAATGTGACATTTTATCCGAGGAAAAACTTTGTGACTGAAATCGTGACAGACGCAAAACATGCTTCTACTAAACGTCCTCCAACAATACTTATAAGGTTCCGGCAAACGCAATAGACCCTTATATCCCTGACTCTCGAACACTTCTATTCTGCATTCATCTTCGCTCGGCGGCGGTCAGTACACATTTATCGTTCTAGTCTCCCTTGAGTGCCAAAAAAAAAAAAAACGCGTAAACTTAATTTCAATTTACAGTCCAGGATTTGGCCAACCATCGTAGTACTTATACAGGGCTATAATTTTACCGAAAGTGCTTTTCAGCAGCCTAATGATTTTTATTAAACCAAACACCAAAATTTGAATAGTTAATCTTCTTTCGAATTGTTCTAGTTGCTTACTTCCATCATGGAAGCTTCTAATTTATTATTAACAAATATTTCATAATATTATAGCATCCTGAAGTTATCAACAGCAACTTTAAATTTGAATAACTTCGGGTAGTTAAGCTACACTACCAGCTATCAGCCAATCATCTTAGGTGAGTTACTGCATTATCGACGATCGTTCTAATTTTGCCGTTTCTTTAATTACGATTTTCTCCCACTCGTTCGTGGTTGTTCAAAAATTGTGTTCTTTGCATAAAAGAATACATCAACATGTACACTCAAATACTGTACGTACCTGTAAATGCTGTGAAATAACATCAATCTTCGTATGAAGAAAATAATTTGTGTTTCTCCATACCCACCAAAGCATACAGGTAAAAACCACGTTAATCCTATTCAATAACTGACAAACAGTTAGATATACTGTAAACCTAACAACTGACATCACGTCACGATGATACTACCACCAGTAAATTTCTGCAAATATTTTACACGAATCTGTATCACTTCCGCCTTTTCCCATTTGAAAAGTTGCATTTCTCAATTTGGCATTTCCTCACTATATTAATTCCTCATTCAATGAGTTTATTAAGGACATTTCTGAAGAGTCTTTAAAGCGATTCAATGTCGAAGATCAAAGAAAAATATATTAAATGTCCATATTCTATCTAATTATTTCCTTAAAGAATTTATTCATGGGGCATCACAAAAGGAATGAGATTTTAACAAATCTCATAGGCAACCAATTGATGTAGGAAAGTTATTATAGGTTTGGTTTTTATAAACCATACACAGGTAAAAAATAGTGTAAGTCCGTAATCTTTATTTCTGCGCTTTAAAATGTAAAAAAAAAATGTTTCTATTTTCTATAGATATTGCAAATAAGAAAGTAGCATGTAGAATGTCAACGGGTAAGTAGATGAAACAATTGTAAATCTTTTATTAAAAAATAAATGCGCATGACGTAAAACTTGAATAAACCACTTAATTGTCTATAATCATCATCAAAGTATAAAGTTTCAAACTAGTGACATGTTTATATTCTGCGAACAAAAATACATGCCAACTTATTGTAGTCATATATCCAGATCTTCGCACGTCAAACCGCTTTGGGTAATGAACATATCGAATTTACATAAACTACTCTCATTTTCGTATTTGACGATCCGAAAAAGTGACTTTTATCAATTTTCGCAGTGACCCTAACATCATAATTTTAGTCTCATAGCTTGCTGAGTCCTTTTTGATGACTAAATTAACCGAATCCACATGACGAAAGTATGTTTTCGTAAACTATAATCAACCAGCACTCATAACGCGGTTTTTCGTCTCAATCCAAGGATATATTATTTACCCCATATCCTCTTTTCCTACATTATAGGACCAAATTAATGACATGTGTCCAAACAATTGAATTGTATATATTTAAAAGGGCATCAGTCTACAATTTGGCTATTTTTAGTGTTACAGTGGTTTAGAAATCGCAGTGATAGCTGCACGTATTTGCAAGAAACTGGAATGAAACGTCAATTGCCATAAGTTTTATAGTGACTTGAAATCTTTCAAGATGGTATCAGCGAAGAACTCATCTATAAAGACATAAGCGGAAATGATTCCATTAAGTGCAATAAATTTGGAGAAAGTAGATCGTTATGTGTCTGACTATTAGAGTAAGAAAAGGTTATTTGGTGATAATTATTACGACACCTGTCATCGAACAGCAGGTTCCCTTTTCAAGCTATCACGAGGTCTGTCTATTAGCTCTTTAGGAAATGCTAATACACAGACCTCGTGGTAGTTTCAAAAGGGAATGACTATTCGGTGACAGGTGTCGTAGGAATTATCACCAATAACCAATATCACGATCCTACTTAGAATACAATAATAATATTTTTAAATGTCCTGTCAACAATGAAAACTCAATGACTAGACTTACGGTCAATTCATAATTTTGGCTAATTGGAAAATTAGTGTTATAAAGTTTAGAAGAATCTAATTTATAATGTATAGAATCAACATTATGTTAGGTTAGAAGCACAAACCAATGCGTTTAAAAGGTTATGAATGGCGCATAAAGAGAAATTAATGTGGTTTCAGTACTTTTTTTCCATTTTTAAAGGATATTCGTCCATAACTTTTGCTTACCAATAACATATTCACCAATAACGATACAATCTAAAGAGATAAAATCACATTTCAAACTTCTAAGCCACTAACTTCCATAGAATTAATCTCACTTATTTTTTTTCCATTTTAAAACTTCGTTCTCAATATCCCAAAACTTAGCAAACTCATCAGTGCAATGGCAAAAACACGTCAAGCTTTTTCAAGAGAAGGCTCGTCGAGAAAGCTGATTTACAATATCGATAGTGTATTGGCACGTAGTATACACGAACTTAATCGACAGCAAGCTCGTCGAGCAAACTCATTAGCAAGCTGATCAGCAAGTTTAATAGAGTCCTTACGGTGACGTTTATAAATAGATCTAAGCCTACTGAATAAGAATCTAGCCAGCCAAGAACTATATTCTAATTGAAGTGTTACATAGTGAAACTGAAGATATTGATTCTAAAGAGATTTACAATGAATTCTTGGCATTCATTAGGTCTCACACTACTGTGAGCTCCTTATACCTTGTAGTTACCACCTTAAAAACATTTAATATAAAATAATAATACAACGTTGTAGTATTAACCAGTGGTGTGTTTCTGCCCTGTTGCACCCTGGCAGCACGAAGTTACTATTTGAAACTTGAATATATATTTATATCTAGAAGAAAATTTTGACAGACCACAACGTAGCAGAGCTGAAACGGGGCACGGGGACAATTTTCGGACAGGCTCTGAGCTTGGGACCCGGTCTGACCCGTTGGACCAATTTCGACCCGGTAAGACTGAAGACAAAGCAGGGTTCTCAATAATCTCGTTTCGTTTGAACAGTTTTACTTTCAGAAGTGACCGGAACCCGCATAGTTAACCCAACAGCATGAAAAATACGACGCCGAAAATTCCAGTTCATTAAGTTACAAGACCGGATCATTCGTGTCAAGTTTCGGACCGGGTCACCTATGATCGGGTCAGGCCGGGCCCCATGCAAAAGTGACCCGGTTTCAGCTCTGGGACGTAGTACCGCCAGGGCACTTTTTCTGTAACAGTGCACTAATGATAATACCAGTAACTATTAATGGTTATTGAGGTTTCCGGAATAAAGGCGTATAGAATTGCTACAAAAATTACAATAATGAATAACGACTTTTTTAAATAACAGTACCGTTCCGGTAAGAAATTTCAAGTCTTTAAACACTGCTTGTCTTAGAATTATCGACGCAATTTACAAGGTCCAGGACCTCCAGCCGCAAAACACACAGCCACCTTGGGTCGGATCCGACTGCACCACTGAGGCTCCCGTAACATTAGGATATTAAAAGTAAAGAAGTTATAAGAGGGCATTACCAGTGGGAGTCATATGTTCGTAGCATTGGGTGGCCCCGCCCACTTGATGCCGGAAAACCATTTGCAACGTGTAGAACAGGTGAAGGTGGTGGTGGCAGAAAGCGTGTCACGTGTCTGTCTGATCACAGCGTTAACGGTGTGTGGGAGGAACTACGCGTTGAATACACACTTGGCAGGACAATGCCTGAGAAGAAACTTGTGTGTCGTGTGCTTCAGCGCCATTACTAGAAAAAGGGGGTTGAATGCAGCAGCAGCAGCCAAGGCAATTTGTGCCGTATAAGGTGAAGGTACTGTCCACCCGTCCACAGAAAGAAAGTGGTTTCAACGTTCAAAGTGGTTCCCCATGATTTGACTCCCGCTCAAGCTCAACAACGTGTGACCCTGTGTAAAGAACTGCTTCGAAACCCAACTGATGACAGGTTTTGGCGGCGGATCATCACGAATGATGAAAAGTGGATCTTTCTTCGTTATCCTGACACCGGGAAACAATGGTTTCGACCAGGTACCGAGGCGCAGCCAGGGGTTCAAAGAGGGCGGTTTGAAGAGAAAACAATGATGTGTGTGGTGGAAATTCGAACTTCCGGTGCACTGGGAGCTCGTTCCATAGATGGGACATTGTACGCTGAACAGCTGCAACGAGTATACGACATTGTGCGCCGTCGTTATCCAGCACTGGCGAACCGAAAGCGACAGCTCCAATTTGACAACGCTCCATGCCACAGGTCAAGAAGAGTCCACCAGCACATTGCGGACATGGATGGCGTGGATATTTTACCACCATCCCTCTACAGTCCCGACCTTGCCATCTAATTTTTCTCTCTTTCGTTCCATGACAACCTTCCTGCGGGGCAGACAATTTCATTCCGTGGATGATGTGACAACTGGCATTACTGAGTTCTTTGCTTCAAAGCCTGCAGCCTGGTATCGTCAGGGTCTTGTGTCGCTGGTGGAACGTTGAAGAAGGACCATACAGTGTGATGGGATGTACTTCGCCGAATAGGCTTCTGTGGTACAGGGGGAGGCGGGTACTGCACATTATGCATGAAAACGCTACAAACATATGATTCACTCTGGTATTACAACAGCTTAATGTCCTGTAAAAGACAAAAAAATAGCTCTCACCCGAGTTAATGCACGGAAACCTTTCCACTAGTGTAGTCTGAATTTAACACTACAATATTCTGGACAAAGCACTTTGAGTAATGCTCAACATACTTAAATTTAAACCTTTCTCAGTTTCCTGCACGTTCTCAAAGGGCTGATTCCAATAATGTGGCAATTGCGGAATACCATTACATGGCAAATCATGATTGGTAGTATTCCTCGTATTATACCTATTTTTCGTTATTTTCTTTATCTTGGTGGAAATATCTTTTTAAGGCAAATTTCTCAAGTTGCACTATGTGTGATCAATGGTTGCACTATGTGTGATCAATGGTTGCACTATGTGTGATCAATGGTTGCACTATGTGTGATCAATAGTTGCACTATGTGTGATCAATGATTGCATGCGTAGTCAGTGATAGGAAACCTGATAATTGTGTAGTTTAAACAATCTCCTGTACTCTAACTCAGCTTTTTTCAATGTTTTTCATGCCGCGACCCCCTTTTACTATGTCTTTTGGCCGGAGACCCCCCAGAGCCCTTTTCTTGTTTTTAATAAGCTGTTTCGATTCACTTTTCGGAAGACTATTTATTTAATACACACAGACCCCTCGCGACCCCCGCGAAAACAACTCGATACCCCCGTGGTGGTCGCGACCTCCATGTTGAGAAACCCTGCTCTAGCTAGTAAGGTTGTATTATAAATTATGTGAAATTAGTGGCCAAAGTATTCTATAGTTCTGCTGTGATGATATCATCTTTATCAACTATCTATTTTTTATTTTTCTTATGGCAGGAATTAAAAGTATGCTGCAAAAAAAATATAACGTGTCGCTTAAAATACGCGACGATGCAATTCCCTTCCCTTCCGGAATTGGGAAACAAACCACACACGAACTGTTCGTCATACAGGGCTACCACGTGTCTCAATGGAAGCAAGTTACGCGAAGACGTGTCTTTCGTGTTCATAAGAAAGACAAAGCTGTACCCAGAGTTATACAGGCGCGCTTTCAGTGCACTCAAGCGACAAATCAGAGATCTAAAAAAATATATGAAATCTTGCATATTACGATCATTAATCGACCCAGGATGAAAAACTTGCAGTAGGTAACAAGTACCAAGAGACACCTATTGGAAAATTTGTAAACTGTTAGGCCGCGAGAGGAAAGAGCAATACACAGAAAGCAAAGTTGCATCCATATATGGCATCCGTAAGTACACGGCAGAAACTTCAACTGAATTTTGCAAATGTATGGCACCAACTTTGTATGTGGGATGTATATATATATGTTAAATCGTTCCATAAAATCAACGAACTTCATGGGACATTTTTAATTACGATAAATTTATATATTATCACTGATTGGCTGATGTGGGAGGAGTTGTTAGGCTTTGTCTAAACCAATTTTATTTTATACATAAGTTTGTGAATGTATTATCGGGTATATTTGGAGGCATGGTTTTAAAACAGTGGTCCGCATGGGCGTATTGACAATATCAGAACTAAGATAATGCAATTCCTATTTTATATACCACTTTGAATTAACCTAACGTAACTTTCAGTCAAATGAAAGGTAAATACAAAAGTTTTCCCAATTTATAAGAATGTCCTGGCCAGCGAACTAGAGATATTACGTGTTGGGATGTGTAAGAGTGGTGTGGAGGCGTGAGTATATGTTTCAGAACTAACTTCAATTTTGCTGCAGAATCGGGGCAACCGAGATGCTCATTGTGCTAAGTAAAAGTTAAGTTTGATAAAATCTAACTCAACATTTACCTAGCACAATGAAGATGTTCATAGGACATGTGACTGCTCCGATTCTGGCACTCGTACTCCGCATTATTTTTTGGAACGATACTATTAACACAATATTGATATTCACAGAAACAGTACATCTATAGAGTAACAGTACCTAATGTATGACTTATTGTTACTCCATCAGTACATATTCCTGCGGAGCAATAAACACAAACATTTTACTCGTGGCGTCAATCACCACAGTTTAAAAACAATGATATGTTTGATTAATTTACCTACTTACGCCTAAAGCTTTAATTTAAAACTTTTACACCACACTGATTAATGTGTGTGTAAAATCATAAGTGGGGCCGGGGTGGCTCAATCTGTACCTCGGAGGTAAACAGCAGCCGACATAAAGACATTTTTTTGGACATTTTAGTATGCTCTTTCTGAAGGTATACACGCCATTCTCTTGTAGAAGAATCGACAATTGATAACACAACACTATGTCGCAAAGCACTGTAGCTGTGTGTCCCCAAGTGCCTCAGTAACGATATGACGCGGTTAGTTAAAATTATACTGCCCAGTTGGATCATAAACGTCGCTGTCAGTTGTATCATTCACAATAAAAATATTGATCAGTTAAAATACATGTTTGCACTTTATATTATTTAAATGAAAATGACACAATAACCTTTCAAGATATAAAAATAAAAAAAATTAACTGCCTTTTTGTCACATTACATATGATCAAAATCGGTTGCCTGTAACCATTTATGTAATGCAATTTATAGACCCAAGCAGGGATGTACCTTGACCAGGAGGAGTGTGTAAAATACAAATAAACATAGGTATCGTCTCTATTAACACATTTTTCTTGTGGTTACTAAAAACTGTTGTGTAAAATTCCTGTATCAGTGAATGCCCTACGTTAGGTGCTTCCTATACAGTCTAAAGTTTCACTTCACAAACAGTGCTATGATCGCTCTTGTGTTTGTCATGGTGTTACCTATCATAGTTATTGAGTATACTCCAATTTAGCTTGTTACATAGAGATTATGAGACTTAGTGTTGCCAATCTTGATGTGAATGGACGTGTCTAAATATTTAACGTGTGCAATATTTCTATTGGAGCACTTACTTCCACATCGGAAAGAGTCAACAAGTCGTGACCCAGCAACCAAGGATACCGGTTATAACGGAGTAGAAAGAGGAATGGTGTATTGTGTCAGTGTTAGCGTGAATAGAGCTCGGCATTGTTGTTAGTTACATCCACCGTACAAAAGGAGATATCGCAAGTCAACTTCAGTTCACCCTCAAAGAAAGTTTTTACACATACGGACCGAGTGTAAGAGCAAGTATAGCTGACCTTCACAATTTGGGAATAGGACCAAAAAGGATACAGGAAGCGCGTTCATTTCACTCCATTATCTTGTCTCATAAAAAATCATGAGGACCCGAGAATGTAAAATAGAATCTTCCTCCAAAATGAACTAAAAAAATCATTTTGGTACCCAGGGAATCAGTAAAACTGAAGTAGGGCGTTCTTCTCAAAGTTCAGGAGAGACGAAGATAAAAGGAAGGATGTCGTTGCTTAGGAGGAAAAAAGGGTTCATAGCAGATCAAATCAGTAGTAACCACGACTTCCTATTGTTCCTGCAATCAAGCCTATAGAAGTACCCGTGAATTCACATCGTCAGGTAAATCCAGCTTGTCGGAATACTGAGTCATCTGCAAATAATCCACAGATGATGCTGCCCATTAAATCCGAATGGTCAGATAAACCTCCTAAGTGATGGAAGCTGTCATCATTGGCATCATCACAAAATTCGTTAGATAAAATGATGCAGAAGTATTTTAAAATGATATGGAGAAAATGGAATCGTCCTTAAGGGAACTTAAAGCACAAGTGGAGTGATCCCAACTAAAAATCATGTCATCCCAAAAAGAACTTCGAGCCAAACTGAAACCATTTCAACTCGAAATAAAGTCATCACAAAAGGAGCTTCAGGTGCAAAAACACCATCTTATCAGACTCTCCAAACACAAGCAGAATTAGTCCACGAGGAAACATCGTCATCACAGAACATTCAAGAACAGCTAAAAGTCTTTCAAACAGACCAGCAGCGCATTGTTAGTCAAATTGAATCTGTGGAAAATCAACTGCAAGCGACCCAAAATGCACTGGAGATAATCAGGTATCGCGGAGAAAGGTTAAAAAATGCCAGTTATTGTCCACCCAAATGAAGTTAGGGGTAAACACAAAGGAAGTACCCAAACGCTATGCCAATGGAGGAATAACAGTGATCAGGAAACGAGACCATCCTCATCGTCCATCCAAATCTTAGTATTGGATGGCAGAGACTCCTACCATGTCGGCTTAGAGTTCATAAACACTATTGAGATATGTTGAAACTGTCGATTTGGGTTATTTTGACCAACCCTCGTATATATGGGTCGAAACTTTGGTTTCGGACGTACTGTACGTTCTTGGTCTTGTCAAATTAGGAAGATATGCAATATTGTGTTAATATATTTTGAAAAGTGTAGATTTGCGATATTTTGACCATACCACGTATAAATAGGTCAACTGTTTTGTTCCGGACGTACTCTACGTTCTTTGTCTTGCCAAATTAAAAGGTTGTGCCAAGTTTTGTTGAAAATTGTGGATTTTGACCAACTCTTCTATATATGGGTCAAAATTTTGGTTTTGGACGTACTGTATATTCTTCATGTAACCAAATTAGGAAGTTAATACGCAAAGTTTTGTTGAGATATGTTGAAAATTGTGGGTTTGCGATATTTTGACAAAGCCTTGTTTATATGGGTCAAAATCGTGGTTTCGTATACAGTCTGTGTAAGTGCAAAGTTGAAAGCCTATTTTTTTTTAGATATTCAGTATTATTATTTGGCTGGTTGGCAGCACTGAACCTCCTTTAACCAGTTACAGAATGGTAGAGACAAAAATGTAATCTGATGATATAATTCGAGCAGGAACTCCGCTCGAAACATATTCAGGCTCGAAGTGGATGTTTTGCCAGTTCTACCACGTTTCGGGTGTGACTGCTTGGGGCTTCGCATTTTGAGCGCTCGAAGTCCACTCGATGCACAGTTCTACATGCAAACAGTGGTTTCTAAGTTGTAGTGACACTGCACGTGCGCACCGGTCATTCACGCCTGGATTATGCCTATTCAATATCCTGTTCAGAAAACTGATAATTTCGATGGCAAAGCGTTGCTTTATATATTTCAGAGAAAAGAAAACTATTGCTGAGCAAGGTAATACGTTGTAACTTAAAACGAAAAACGTGTATCAGTTGCACCAACGAGCTAACTAACGACTTTGTTTCATCAGACACACTCTCTGATGATGGATGTATTCACGGGTACCACTTCCCTTCTATTAATATAATGGATACCCTCTTGGGTACGACTTCACTGTACCCATAAAAACTTTGTTTTCAAATCTGCTATACCCATTAATTCATGGGTACATGTCATGAATACGTTGTGTACCTATAATTCTAGTCGGTACACTGAATTGAATAGTAGGTATAAAATGCTAGGTTTGAAACCACAATCTTTTTGTTTTCGGCCTACATTCAAATACGGGCTTCGAACCATTCTCTTGTCTCGGTATGTTCGTTACGTTGTGTTGTAATAATGCAGTAATATGGTGTTAGGCATGTTTAAAATATAGTCACAGACAAGGTCTCTTATAGATTCCTAATTTTTTAGATAATCCGCATTATCTAATAAGTGAAATATAATCATACAGGCAGAATTGACCCAACCACATCAAAATATGAGAACATGAATTCTAGTACATGTGTGTGGCATGAGAAGAGAGTCAGTGAAGGCAAGGCAACTAATTTACATGTTTCTGAAGATCCTCTCATTCATCAGGCACGCATGATATAAAAGATTTGAAGATCATATTAGATTTAAATAATCTAACATTTGAAGATCATATAAAGTAAAATCACTTAGTTTTGTTCTCAAGAGTTTTTAAAAAATGTGACAGACCTGTCGGAAGTTTATAACATATTTATGCACTTCTTTAACATTTTACTTTTTATATACTTCTTAAACACATTTTGTTCATAACATGTCTCGATACCTTCAAGTTTACTAAGTTCCCCATATCTAGCAAGAAGAGTGAAGAGCTTGGTGTGTTGTCGATAGTTCAGTTACTACAGTAGACTGGAGTGGCAGAAAAAATAGTTCATGGGCACTTGATTCATGAATAGTTAGAGTATGAGTATTAGGGTGAACCGAAAAAAAGAACTATTTTTAATATTCGATAATCGCTAGTGCTACCTATGACAGAGACTTTCCACAGAGCACACAAACACATAACTAACTAACTACCGCAGAAACCAGACTGGCTAACAGGTAGTAAATTTTTTAGTTACATATTTGTACAGTTGCTGATATACAATTGTTTCAATCACTTTCGACAAGACAGGTAATACACTGACGCGTA
>JAGDQP010065722.1:0-11383 GCA_022664845.1 Lepisma saccharinum | reverse complement strand
GACTTCTAAACATTCACATGTATTTCATTTACTATGTTCAGTTTGAATCATTTCGTAAAGTTTAGAGGTCAATAAATAATATAACGTCCGCAGGAGTTAGAGAAGGACAAATCTAATTTTTGCTTTTACATATTACACGGGAAGATGACTCACGATTATCACATTTCAAAATTAGACTTAAGCTATATACATTTTATTTAAAATTTTAATTATAGAATTCTAATTTTATGCAATCATATCATTGAATCCTTTTACAATTTCATTGACAATATTATAATTTAGTCAGTGACAAATCAAGTTACCATGATTTTGAGAAAATTTCCTACATTTTATTAGACGAAAATCCACATGGGATTTTCGAAAGTTCGGGAAGTCGAAAGTTCACATAAAGTTCTAGCAGAAAGCGATGAAGAAATAACCTTTAGTCCACTATCAGCAAGGATGAAATCGGATGCAAAATTGAATAGTCAGTGAATTAAACTCAGGGAGGTTTGATTTCGAACTCTTAAAAGTTCTTCAATTTCCCGACGACTATCCATATATATAAAGCATATCTAAAAAGTATCCGACCATAGTCCAGGAAAATAAGACTACATAACTGGTGTGATATAAAAATAAGTGATCCAATCGCTCCTAAACAGTTCAATATCAGTCGAATATGAATTATGTTAAATACTTCCACATTGAGTTGCACAATACACTTAAATTGCAGCAGGGTAGAGTTACATTATCTTCTACATTTTTTAAATTTCCCAGCAAACTGCTATCAGCATCACATTCTTATCAAAATAAAAACTCATAACTAACACCACAATTTATCAGTTTTGATAAATTGTTTTCGTTGTATCCCGACCTTCTTTTTGTTTTACAACTCTTCTTCCAACACCATGTTAGGGGAAGATTTGCCAGGTGGCGAGTCACGAGAACAAAATTTTCTTTTTATTAATCTTACATGCTCGTCATTGACGCAGCTACCAACAATGGAGAACTTTCCCATATTGATCGTATTTAGAGTTTCATCCGTTAATGCAGAATAATATCTGCATATTCAGGCAAAAAAATTCTTAATTGAAACTTGATTGGAGATTTCAATAATTTGATTTTAATGGTTAGACTCTTTCCTCCTTAAAGCCGAACGCGGTAGTCGTGTGGTCTGAAGATTTAGACGAGCGTCTTCAAAGTCGCGAGTTCGAGTTAGTTTTACCAACCATTGCACTCACGTAACCGTGACAGGCCGAAGTCAGAAGTTACTAACGCGCTCCATACAAAATAAAGTCTACCAAAAGTTTATCTTCTCCCCTTATGACCTGAAAGGTCATATCAGATCTTACATCTTAGAATTACACCAAACTTTCCCAGTTCTGTAAAATTTATATTTTTCATTCATATGTAATGTAACCATGTCTCATTCATATCTAATGCCTGTTAACTTTATTTCTTTTGTACGTACATACAAAAATTCTGCTTCAACCGTAGGTGCGAAATGTTTTATATTTAAAATTTTCCCCCATCTACCCTCGTTGACACTATCAGTAACAGGAATTACCCAATTTTTCATTACTCTCTTGAAATCTTCTTTTTTACCGGCGCTATCGATATAATTGTCACAAAAATCTGTTGCCTAAACGTTTGGTCCGCTTTTTCAAGTTTTTGGTTTGTCTGAAGGTTATTACTGGTTTGCCTGAAGCTTATGCACACATTCACCTAATTGTGAAACTACAACGCCTTTATCTACTTAGAATAAACAAAGAATTATATCGGGATAGACGTAATTCATAGTACTGTCATCGACCTTATAATAAATTTTAGTTTTTAACTAATAATTACATACTTCCAAGCGTAACGTAATTCTATTTCTTGCGGAAATACTGTCTTCCCAAATTCATATAAGTGAAGTGAAGTTATATATCATATCCCCCCCTTAACTACGCCACTGTTTGAAATGTAGCTAGTGATTGTCAGGACATACATCAATTGGGGAAAATCTCGTTAAATATGGAATCGTAACTCAGATATGTGTTGCAGGGGTTAAAATTACGTTTAGTTACAGTAGCTTCAGGATATGAGCTATAGTTTTACTATGTGCTTTCCAAAGTTAAATTTTAGGTAAAATTGTTTTATATTTCAGAACGCAACGAAAATCTAAAAATTGAGGCACAATTTTAGTGCTAGGTAACCATAAATAAAAAAGTCAGGAAGTAACATTAAATAGCTTCTCTCTAAAAATAATAATAATAATTTCACTGCCTTTCTTGGCGTGGTTGGTATAATTTATTGCCAAATAGGATGTAACCATACGTATAATAGTAAGTTAATTATTTACGAAATTACAATTATTTTCTTAATACTTCTAATATATTTTTTAAATATGTATCGAACTCACAATTGCTCACGCCATGGCAGAATTTCGGTTTAGTCACAATAGCTGCTAGGTCTGTCTTATTAAAATATGTTATCATTTAATTCTCAGTAGCCATGCTTTCCTGTGGATTATAGCAGGCTTTCTAGAGGATTTTTCGTTTAAGGGATATTGAAATTATCAGGGTGGGCGTAAGCAATAGATTTATTAGTTTCTCTCTATGTAGTTAGGAAGTAATTTATTCCGATATTATGAAGTTCATTACAAACTATGTCTGGAAGGCAGGAACCCAACAATATTGCGTGTTTACCTTGTATCAAGGTAAAATAGAATTAAGAATAAATATATACTTAGATGGAGAATAAATCATAAACTATTAATTTCCATAACCATAACACGCATTTACTAAAACATACAGCAGACGTATTAGTTAACTTTTAGAGGAAATCATCAGTGAGGCGTAGCACAAGAATTACTTCCAAGATGTGAAGAAAATTAACGTATAAAGACATACTCCTATTTCATTTTATGACTAATACGTATATAAATGACAATGTTTTGTTTTTTTAATATAGAATTACGACTAACCCCAACACTGAATAACATTTATGGCCAACTTCAATTTCACTTATCACCAAGACTGTAAGATGTAATAATGTTAGAATTACTGGCTGAAGAGGACAGTTTTTCGAAATAGCTGTTGCACTACTATTCTGGGACAGCGAGCTGTATGTTGTAGTTATCCTGAAAGAATGACAGAAAATATGGAATTCTTCGTGCCATTGGTATTACTGCAAACTGTGGCTTTGTATAGGGTAGCACGGGTCTATTTCGATCAGAGGGAGCTTCATCGAGCAGAAGAAAAAACAGGTCAATACCGTCAATTGCAAGATTTTTCCCCCAATGGTACTTCAGTGGATAGAGTGAGGACTTAAAATGAATCTTGCAAATCATAATCGTATTGACCTGTTTTTGCCCATCTGGTCGATATAGCCCTTGATCAAAATATTCCCGGGCTACTTGTACTTCTAAGTACAAAACTAAACAATGTCCATAAAGCGATCTGGCAAAATCTTTACTTTGTAGGACAATTGAACACATTTAAATTAGAAATATCCATGGAGCACCCGGAACTAAAGGACACTTTGGACGACAAATAGGTTGGAAAACAAGAAAACAATGAAAAGAGAAGGGAAATAAAGAGGTCTACCACACTGCAGTGGCGAAGCTGGTACCTCTAGGCCAATTTTTTATATAGGTTGAGAGGTGACAAGAAGAAGGTTTCAGAATACTGCGCAAGCTACTCTGCAAGACACCTTGTCCAGTCCTAAGAGTCAAAGATCAGGAGAGGGATACAAGACAGTGGATCTTAATAAGACTCCAGAAACCTGACTTGAATTTGGTTGAGTTTTGCAAAGCAACAGCCAATTTCAAAGAGGACATCACAGCCATTTTGCGGAGAGCACAATTAGGTATCAACTATCCACTGCAGACAGTTCGTACAAAAGTTGAAGAAAAGTGGGAATTCAGTTTGAAACAGTGGAAAGCCCGCTTTGGTTCGGAGACCATGAAGGAATAGTCAGACCCACCTATTGGACTTCACGCTGGACTTCCAGAATAGAAGTCTACAAGCAACCAATAAGATTGCAAAGACACAGAACACCCGAGAGGGACAAGCAAACGCCACTACCCAGACGTCCCAGGAGAGACACCACAGAGAAGATGTTAGAAATCTAAAAAAAAAAAAAGCAAACACAAACAAAATAAAACTACAACGTAAAGGCACCGTCCTTTTCAGGATCGACAAAACATTCTGAAAAACGAAAACAGTCTTTCACGAAGACAAAACCTTACAATAAATAAAAAATCTTTTAGAACCAACCACTCCCACAAGTTGCATAGGAAAAGAAAGAGGAAAGGAGGCAGACGCACAACCAAGAAAATTAAAGTAAATGAATCTCACATTTATTATATGACAGAGAAGAATTAAACTGTATATAATTATGAAGTCTTAAAGAACGGACTTTTCAGTCTGCCCCATACCTAAAACCTCATAAATTCTTGAAAATTTTAAGGTGAAACCTGAATATGTATTACTAGCAGGCTTTACGTGAGATAAAAATACATTTACATGAATACAAAATGGCCCTCGCAAAATCAAAGGGAAGTGATTTGGAACCAGGCATGTCAACCATTGTATATGAAAGCTTCAGTGGCGTAGATAGGAATTTCTCAAGGGAGGGGATATCTAGATAATCATATCCTTGGCAGTTATGCAACCCAACACAACATTTTAAATAATATATTTCGGGGCTTTCTTCTATAATTTAAGAACAGCACAATTGTGCGGAAGAGTATTGAATGTATGAATATTATATCAGTATAGTTTACTCAGTTCAGTCATATTTCTAATACAAATTTAACCATATTAAAGCATCAGGTTGGATTTTGTCAAGAACGAAGAGTTTCTCGACCAACATTTACTAACGCATATGCGCTCAGTTTGATGACAGTTTTCCCTTGTAAAACTACCAGCTTGTTATGTCACATTCATTTGAAATTTTGAATTTTTCAAAGATATATTTACTCGTTTCAGAGTATAAAATATACTGTATCTTTGGCGTAGATGTGGGTGCAGGCTGTATAAAATCTGAAGCACTTTTAAAAAGTTGGGAAACCTGATATGTTTCCATTTCAGATTGAAGAAAACATTCCACTTTTATTAGTTTCGCTTTCGAAAGTCATAATTAGTGTAGAATATTTTGTATGCGAAAAAAAAATGTACTAACGGTGGAAGTTTTGTTTTCTTGTTCAGTGTCTTCATTCTAAAGCCTCAGATATCACTTTTGTAATATACTATCATTTCTGATAGTTGACTTAGGAAGTTCATTTATGTAGCAACGGTATTAGATATTCTAGACCTATGCTATTCTTTCATTCAGCTCTATGACATATCCAAGCAGAGTTCAGATAATGCGGACCTCTCCAAAATTCTGATTTATTTGTAAACATAGCATAATTTTTAGGTGTAATTATATTCAGCGTGTTTTACAATTACATCGATAAACTCCTCGAGGTGGTACTTCACATCAAAACAAGACGATAGTTCCTCAAACAAATTCTCGAAATGTGCATAGTTTCGGAGCTAGAGGGTGCATGCCGAAAGGGTGGGAAAATGAACCTTAGAGTTTCATATTTCTAACACCATGAACAGTAGATCTGATGCTGCATGGTACCTCAAAGACTAAGTCTGCTCTATTCGAAAATGCATATTTCAAAATTCCGCGATGGATTCCCCCAAAGGAAGTAGGGGATTTCGGAATATTTCTGAAGTAGAGGTCGGTCGAAATGAGCATGAATTAAAAGACTTCCCATGTGAGTAAAAATGTCACACATCATACCCAGTACCCAACCGGGCAATGATATTCAATTTTTTTGATAATAAGTAAATTATGCAATTCTTACTACTGATTGTTATGAAACCACATTTTTTTAGAAAATTGTTCGGTGTATGGAATCTTCTTGATATATTGATTTGGCGCACACGAATTATTGTTTCCTGCATGGTGAAAACCGTCCCATTTATACTTATTTCGATCCATCTTTACTTTTGAGAATTTCTGGGAATCCTTTAATTCCTTTGGGGAGTCCCTTGGGCGCCCATTACGGAATTTTGAAATATGCACTTTTGGATAGTGCAGATTTAAAGTCCCTGATGAAACCCTGCCACATCAGCTCTACTTTTCATTATGTTAGATATATGAAGCTCTGAAGTTCATTTTCCCATGCTTTCGATACCCTGTAGCTCCAAAACTATGCACATTTCGATAATTTATTCGAGGAACTTTCGTCTTGTTTTGATTGAGAAATCATCTCGGTGTAATTTTGAGTTTGTCGGTGTAATTTTAAGAGACGCTATATTTGTTATCTAATTTCATATCCAGATCCTCTTTAAACCACCTCCAAATCCGTGAACACCTTAAGATAAAAATCGGGATATATGAGTGAAAGAGCAGGTCTTACATTGTATAAAGACATTTTCAGTTGCTTTTTAAAATATTTTTATCGATATTTTCCAAACTTAAATTTTCTGCGACTTGCTTTATCTTCCTTCTGACAATTTGCTTTAGTTCTTTCAAACTTCAGCATCTTTGGCAGTATTCACAGCTTCCACTAAGTTAAGGTGTTCCTTTTGTAAAAATCTGTAGAACGGTTAATCGTAGCGAAATACTAATTTAATCGAATAAAATTAACGAAAAAATTATAAATGTATTAAATTCATTACATGACTTGAATGTGGGCTAGTGAAATTGTCCAATAAAAAAATGGATAATTGTTTCAAACATAAATTAGGTTACTTCTTTAAAATCATGGATTGCGTCATACTTTCATATCCGTCTTCCCATACTTTATAATTTTTTGCATTCTCCATAATCCCACAAAAATGCACTTTCCCTAAGTGGATATAAAATATGTGTTTCAATCAATCCTAAATAATTCAATATCAGTCGAATATGAATGGTCTTAAAATACTCCTACATTCAGTGAATGTGTTGCACAATATACATAAATCTCAGCAGAGTACTTTCACAGTATGTCTTGAATAATTTTTAAATTTTCCAGCAAGCTGCTTCCTCCATCATATTCATAAAATAAGATCTCGTAATTAACACCAAAATTTATCAGATTTTATCAATTGTTATCGCTAAATCCCGATTAACCCTTCACAACTTTCCGACCTACAGCACGTTAGGGGAAGATTTGAGTCACGTGAATAAACTGTTTTTTAAGAAGGCATCATATACTCATTTGAATATATCTTAAGGCCTTTAGGCAACTTTGGCTCAGGCCATATGGATGAGGATGGGATGAATTGGTGGAATGAGTGAGCGCTCTGCCAACTGAGCCACTGTGGCCCATATCACATACTCATCAATGACGTAGTTAACAACAAAGTTTTTCCATGTAGGTGATATTAAGAGTTTCATCCGTTAATGCAGAAAATTATTCAGCTGCATTTAGTCAGGGAAAATATTCCTTAATTGAAACTAGATCGCAAATTACATAATTGATTTTAATGGTTAGATTCTTCTCCCCTTTTAGCCGATCGAGGTAGTCATGTGGTCTGAGGCACTAGGCCAGCATCTCCAAGATTGTGGGTTTGAATCCTGCCTGAGGCATGGATATTTCTGAATTTTAACAAGCGTTGCACTCGTATAATCGTGACGGGCAGAAGTCAAAAGTTAACATGGCCCATAGAAAATAAAGTTTGGAGTCGCCGTGGTTGAGACGGTAGCGCGTCTGGCTACGAATGGGGCAGCCCGGGTTCAAATCCCGGCCAGAGCATAGAAAATAAAGTTTACCAAAAAGTTTTTCTCCTCCCATTATGATCTGAAAGGTCACATTAGACCTCACATTGGGACATAGCTTAAGAGTGGCACGAAACTTTCCAATGTGTGTAATTTTAATTTATAATTCATATCTACTGTAAAGAGGACGCCTGTTTAAATTATTTCTTTTCTACGCAATGCTTCAACCGTAAAAATGTTTCAAATTCAAAATTTTCTCCGTTCTACCCTCG
This sequence comes from Lepisma saccharinum, assembly GCA_022664845.1. Lineage (NCBI taxonomy): Eukaryota > Metazoa > Arthropoda > Insecta > Zygentoma > Lepismatidae > Lepisma > Lepisma saccharinum. Next base: position 3,443 of record JAGDQP010065722.1, on the reverse strand, counting down.
TTGAGACTATTACTGCAGCAATTACTACATTCTTCATAACTGTCTAGAATTTTTTTTTTTTTTTTTTTTTTTTTGTTACCGGCGCTATCGACATGACTCGAAGAATTTTAATTTTACTGGTTGTTCTGAAGGTTATTTACCACATCTACCTAAATGTGAAACTACAACATAGAATGAACAATACGATCCTGGTCTGTTTATGAATAAACTTACAGTTATATCGAGATGGCTATAGTGCTGGTACCGGATTTACAATCAATTTTATATTTTAACCAACAATTATTTGTTTCCAAACATAACTTAATTCTGTTCTTGTGGAAATACTCTCCTTCCAAGTTCATAAAGTGGAGTCAAAGGGGGGGGGGTATATCCCCCATATCGCCCCCTTACCTACGCCACTGTAAAGCATACTGGTCATCTGCAGCAGAAGATGTTAGTACTCCTCAAAATCAGAACAAAGCGAAACCTGACTCCACAACAGATACGTGCAATAAACAAACTTGAATCAAGGTGAAACATCATTATCAAACTCACGGACAAATCAGCCATCCTAGAAAAACAAGACTATGAAGATACATTGTTACAACCGAAAAATTAAAACTTTCAAAAATAATTGAAAAATAAAATAAATACTAAAACAAATTAGGAAAACAAATGGATCTGAAACTAGATTTTAAAGGGATACCGTACCAAGAAACTCGTACAAAAATCCTCTAATGGAATCCATAGCAACCTAGTTGGCGAAAGATGTACAGAAAATGTATACATCAACGCACCTGGGCCAGTAATGGCAATTTAGCGATTTGTAAATGACTTTCTCGATAAATTACTACATCATTTTCAATGATGACGTTGGAAGCAGTGCTCGAAGTGGTGGTGCCCTAGTAGCACAATAATCGGGCCAACAATGGGCCATCGTTGGGCCAACCATGTATGGTTGGCCCATCGTAGGCCCAACGTTGGCCCGATGACCTGTGCTACTAGGGTGGGGGGTCACGCTATGTCCTTACCTTTTACGTCTTGGATTTGGCGTACCCCCTAACTTTTTATTAATGGGAGTTCATTGCCTTTCCTGTCAATAAGCAATTGCCATCACTAGGTCCAAGCGTACATACCCCTACTTTTCTAACCCACTTCTCCAAACCGTACCCTTACCTTTTCTAACCCACTTCGAACAATGGTTGGAAGTGAGCGGTGTGTTTGAACTTGCAAAAATAATGTCTCTATTATTAATACAGAAATTTAGCTACTGTGCACTGACGTTTAGTGATTGTGTCTAAACCTAAAAGGAACTACACATTCGTTTGAGTGTTTCTAAGGATCCGGCGTCCACTCTAGCTTTGCCTCTATTGTTTTATAGAACGCACCGTTCGTATGATTCTCAAGTCGCGAGAAAACGGCGTTCGCATAAAAGGAGCCTGAGACTATCCTGTATTGAAGAAAATGGAAAGAAACTAGTTAACACTTTCTACACTGTAAAAAAATGTACACTTCTTGTACATTTTAGTGTATATATTTTGTACACCTTAAACACTAAATGTACAACGATGTAAACAAGCGTTTTTTCATAGGCAAATAGTGTATTTATAAGCGGTGCGGGTTTGTGAGAAAGGGAATCGCCATCTTGGGTCATCATGATGACCTAACCAACTGAAGTAACGAATAAATCTGCCAGTTTTATCTCCAGATATTGAAGATATTTCGTGCAAAAGCGAGTGGACTTGATGTTATCAGTATAATTTATTTACTGAACAAAATGTCTACAAGAAGCAGTGACTATGAGATAAAGAACTGTAGCAGAAGTAGGACAAAATTCCGTTTCAGAAAGACACGATAAGCTCTAGACACATCTTTTGCACATTCTTCACTATTTCTTGTACTCAAAACCCACGATAATTTCAGGCGTGTATAGTGGTAAGGTAATTTCGCAATACATTGTACTGTACAAAACGTAATATTTGATTTTCTTCACAGTGAACTAGTTTCGTCGCAGGAACAGCTGCAAAGCCTGAAATGAAGATATCACTTTATCTGCTGAATGAAATGTGGAACACTATAGCTTTCCTGGGGCTTTCCCAGCTTACAACATAATACTACAAAAGTACCTACAAGGCACAATTACCTCACATTACTCTACGTGTTTTTCACAGTGTAACCAGGAATTCTATACTGAAGGATACAGTTTAAGGCGCGTTTTCAAGCTATGAGAACAAGATGAAGAAGAAGAAGAATGAAAGTCTGTTGCACAATATACGAAAGAAAAATCTTACACTAAAATAAATGAATGAAGAAAACCGCGATAAGTAGAGAATTCTAAACTCATTTTGAATGACCTTCCACCATCAACTGAACACTATTGATGACAATGATGGCTTTTCAAATGAAATTTCTGAAAATGCAGAGACCGAGAATAAGGGTTATATAGTGTTTTATTCCCAAATAAGATTGGGGGAATAAAGAAATAGTTTGTTCACATAATAATTTGCATCATAGGAGCTGCTCTTTGAAGTTCGTCTGAAGCTGTAATCACTTGTAACTAACAAAAGCGGTTTGAATTAATCATTGCGGACAGGAAGTTCCACCCCACCCACAAGAAGCCGTAATCTTTTGGTCCTTGATTACAACTATAGAGAGACAGAGCCGAAATAAACCCGCTGAGAGAATTAATGGCTGAATGTTGAGCGGTATATAATGTCGCTATTTTCTTTACACAGTTTTCTACGTCTATTCTTATTTACGTTTAAGTGTTTGCTGGTATCATCAGATCAGGGAAATGTACAGGAGTGGATGGAATCGCAGACATGTCCGCCTGTGCCACCTCGAACTGATCTTGATTTGGAAAAGGTAAGGCATTTTTATCCTACTCCTCTTTTAGATATCCTTTCTTTTGTAATTAACATGTTTCACACCACTGAATTACTTATCAGTATTACAAATGAGGGGTAGTTAGATGACAGGTATATTTATCTCTCAAGATGATGAAAATTAAAAATATTGTTGGTTAATTTCTTGATATGAAAAGTTGTATATGCCATGGTGCTGTTATCGCCCGTCAAATTCACTTTATCTTATCTTATCTTACGAAAAACTGTATAGCTAAGGGTCTCTACTTCCCAAAATTACGGTTTTGCAACATCGTTGGAACGCTGTCCTAGTTTTCGTATTTAATATACGTCGTGAAGTTATCTACATTCAAAGGCTCAAAGTATTTCTTTAATACAATTCGTGTAAAATTTGTATAAATAAATTAACAAATTGCGAATTTTCATTTTTAAAAGAAATCTCACAAAATATCAGACATTTTGATATTTGAACATACCAATTGTATGAGAGCAAAACGTTTTCTTCAAATATGTTTCACGATCTAGATTACATGAAAAATAGAAAGATTTGAAATTATATACTACCATTTAGTTTTGAAATTGTGTGATATTGAGTTAACA
>JAGDQP010065721.1:0-11383 GCA_022664845.1 Lepisma saccharinum | reverse complement strand
ATACAACAAAAGAATCAGCATGCCTTTCACATGGGAGGGGGATTTATTTGCATTTCTTAGTTTTTCATCTCTAAAGACAATGTCCTAATTATTCTTTATTGTCTTCTTCTCTCATCTCTCTTCACTCCATCCTCATTACGCCTCATCAGCATCCAACTGAGTTTCTTTTTAATCTTCTCCATCAGCAGCCAGTTACTACTATTCTTCCAAGTATAGTCTCATGGCAGATATGAACCTGTCTCCCTCTGCAACGTCTGAATTTCTGCAGGCTTAACTCTTTGGGCATAAGACTGCTTCTATCCTTTGAGAATTTATGCATCCTGGTGACCCGCCAAAGACCTTACCAGATGCATTGTTAAAAATTAAATTTTAAAATCTATTTTCTTTCTATTCCTTTCTTAAATTTCTTGTTTATTCTATTTACTTAAATCTTTCCTAAAGACCTAAGAGACCAGTGTGAGTTAAAGGGAAGGAGGTCCGTCGCCGGTCCCTTATAAAACCCTTTAACTGTGATCGCTGAGTGGAGGTCCCGGCGACGAGGGTCATGGAGTCTTCTGGGGCAAAATCATCCGGAGGTAAAATAGCCCCCCATTCGGATCTCCGGCGGGGGGCTGCTCCAGGGGACTCTATGAACAAGGATATTAACAATGACGGCTCGTTGCCTTCCACCAGCCAAGGCAGTCGGGAACCTGATGCCTACGAAAAAAAGTTGAGGCAGGACATAGCTGAGCTGAAGAACAACATTGGCGTGAGGGAGTTTTCCCATCGTATTATGGAGAACACAATCCAGCAGCTCGAGTCAGAAATTCAGTCCGTTGATCTGACGAGAAGGTCCCCTCAACAGCATCCCCCGAAAATGAGTCGTCCTACTCCTCGAGCATTAGATAATCTGGAGACAGAGAAACTGAAGAGGGAAGAGTTACAGAGTCTGAAAAGTGACTTAAGATACTTGAACATAGAATTATATTACCACCTACTTAAGAGCGGAAGATTAACTGAGAAAGAAGAGAGAGAGTTAAACCCTAACAGGATGGAAGAGGAGAAAGTAACCGAGAAGAAAGACGAGGAAGAAGAGGAAGTAACCGAAAAGAAAGACGAGGAAGAAGGGGAAGTAACCCAGGAAGAAGAAGTAGCAGAAGCAGAAGAACGCAGAGGAATAAAATGGAAGAAGGTGGCTATGGTGACAGCTACCTACGGCTTATGGCTGTGGCTGAATTTGTAAGAAGAAAATAAGCTGTGCTAGAATAGTCAAGAGGAACTAACACAACCACTGTGGAAAGAAGTATATTTCTTGATCATGTTGTGAAACAATCGGTTACTCTGGATGGAGTTGTCTTTCATCAACAGGGAGCACTTATTGGTTGTAGAGAGTCATGTGTATTAACGTTAAGCTCAGTTGCGGAAGCCACAAGTTCTTGACAACAGTAAAAATATTGTGAAAGAGATTTCCAGAATCGAAGTAGTATTCAAAATATGCAATGGTTGAAGGACAGCATTTGAAGTATAATCCTAAACATTGTACTCAATTCAAGTCTACATCTTTTAGTAGGTGGAACAAATCACTTTCTGAGACTTCAGATTTTTTAGGACATTTCAGGCTAGACGAGTATTTGAGATAACGGAGAAGATGGAGCCAATGCTACAAGAAGTTATAAAATCTAGCAAGAGATGGCAGCAGATAAGCCATTGAATTATCTAGGGGCACCTTGGCATAATTTACAAGTACTTGGTATTCGAGTAATTCATTAACTGCGTAATGGAATGGAAGACAATCATGCTAACCGGAGACTTGTTAACAGTTTATTTTAAGCTCAATTGGGAAGTTTATCAGAGGACGTTTACTATGAAGAAACTGCATTTCCATTACAAGTGGCGTTGCAACGCAGGGCACGAACCAAGGACGATTAGTACGACCATAAACATTTCCATTACAAATGGCGATCTTGCGAGATGACTCGATATTCAGAATATAAATGGAGCAGAAACATTCTATCCCCGATATGGCTGATAGAGACGAGAATGAATCCAACGAAATTTGGAAATACCAACAGCGAAATACCAATCAGAAATAAATACTTTAAAAAGAAGATCTGAACAAAGCATTATGGAAGTTGTGCAAGAATTTTGGAAACGGCCATTGACAGATTTCCAAAACGAAAGCGAAGAAGACGAAGAAAAACTAGAGGCAAAGTAAACAGAAAACCAATTTTATGGGACATGTGAGACATTTTTAAAACAATATCATGATGATACCATAAAGAGCGAATACCAAACATTAACCAAAGATATCACAGATATCAAAACCAAATATGAAAAACAAGGTAATTACATCAAAATCCTAGAAACCAATATTGCCTCGGTTGAAAAGAAAAGTCAAGAAATTCTGGAAAGCAGACATCAAGATACTTCGACAACTAAAGAAAACAATTCTTAACATCAAGGTCTTAAACCAGTGAACAGTTGAATGAGCAATCTGTAACTATGCAATATACCAAATTGCTCATGGAGAAAAAAAATTACATGGGTGAAGTCAATACAATCGAAACTATAAGAAGTGCGTCTAGTAAAACAGATAATGGTACACCTGGAAATTGTGCCACCCAGTCGAAGTGTAAAGCAACAGAAACCAGCTGAAAAGAGTATGAAAGCACAACTATTAAATGTTATTAGATCAAAAACTATTATAAACACACACAATGTATGCTGAAAGATCTGAGAATTATTGATGATATATTAACAGAGCAAAGAATATCTTTAATTTTCCATACAGTTCCTAAATACGTGAAAGATAAGTTATCAGATCATCGATACAATAGGATAGCACAATTAAGCAAAGAGGTGAAGAATTTAGAAGGAGATTACAAGAGAAGTGTAAACAATAAGAAACTGAAGTTGATACTGAAATTATTGATGAATCATATTCTGATAGAATAAGGAAAGAAGTATGTACTTATTCCGTAAGCTAACACGATCCATTACTAAGTAAAGGAGGCATTGTAGTATGAAATAATGGAATGTTAGAGGATCCTCTTTCAAAGTCAAATAATCCAAACAAACTTACAATGGAAATAAAACAACCGATTCTAGAAAGTAAAAGAAATGGTTCGGAACTAGAAGAAATGTCGCAGAAGAATCGTATTACCTCAAAAGTTCTTCAGAGTCAAGGAAGAACAGGCGATAACGATGAGAGTAGCTTGTAGGTGGAGAAGAAGTGTGAAGCCAAACTGACCGCTGAAAGAAAGAAAGAAGGAGAGAATGTTGCCAGCCCTTCGTTGAGTAGCAATAAAGCAAATGGCCAAAAATATTTGTGTTTCTTCGCCTACTAGCGTTGTTTTGAATCCAGTTTGAAATAGCGTTCCTAACAAAGTAGGAGATGCAAGTAACTATTACCAGAATCAAAATGATTGTCGACAATTATGTTTGTTTAAGAATCAAGATACAAGAGTCTCCTATGGAAGAAATGAATAATTGGAAATGAGCACCATAGGCACTAAATTGAGGAAAATGGCGAAAATGGTGATATCAAATTGATAAGCAAAGAAGCCACCAGTAAAAAAGGTCTATCTCCATCCAATGTAAGGTAAGGTAATGAAGAATCTAGAACACTATCTAAAACTATTTTCTGAAATCATCAAAGATAGTAATGTTAAAATGAAACATCAAGATAAGGCAGAAACGTACAAGAAGCCGGAAGGAACGACTGTAAAGTAAAAGGAAGAAGAAGAACCATTTGAAAAAAGACAACGAAAAGGAAATACCAATTACGAAGGTTTGGCAGAAGAAATGTGTAAAGAGTTTGGAAGAAAGAAATTTTCAAAAGGCTGAGAACCACTGGGTGCAAGCGTCTAATCTCATTTATAAACGTAAGGTTGACCTTCGTAAATGTTTTGAGTTACGACGTCGAGCCGAAGAAAAACTAATGTCTGGGCAAAAGATATGACGAAAACGAACCCCATGAAATTACCTAACTTAATGATTAATGAAATCAACGAAAATGAAAGAATTGTTAATAATGAAAGTAAAATAAATTATTATGAAATTAATGAAGCGAATTGTTATTAAATAAATTTTTATATGAAATAATTTATGAGGAATAATTTATGATGAATTAAATAATTTACGTTTAATGAAATAAGTTATGATTATCGAAATAATTTATGATGAATGAAATGATCTAGGAAATCAATTATTAAGCGAAAAATTTACTCAAATAATTTGATGATGAAACTTTATAATATATTTGGTGAGAATTATTATCTTTATCGTGCTACTTACATATGTTTACAAATATTTAAACTTATCTACTTTCTCTATGATCTTGTTCTTAATTGTTACGTATCTATTTCCTTCATCCTCTGTGTTTCCGTTTCTTATCAACTATTTTGTTTTCTCTACCTTCACCTATAGACCTACGTCATCGTAAGTTTCTACTAAGACATCGGTGCTACTTTGTAGTACATGTGCATCGTTCCCTAATAAATCTACATCATCCGCATGTACGAACAGTTGATTTAAACCATTCAATGTTACTCCTTTTTTGTCTTCTTTTATTTTTAGAATGACGTATTATAACACAAAGTTTAATAGCAGTGGTGGAAACAGGGTTGTATTTATGAGTCTAGGAACCCTAGGCCCATGTATTCTAGCGTCCCTGCCCCGTTCCTTATCTTCATTTCTCTCTCCTCCCGCCCCTTTACCCTTTCTAACTTTATATTATGACAAATTAGTCTACTCTGTCGTCTCGCAATTTAATAGTAATAGTAAATAACCAAATACTTTATTAATTATTTTATGAGGCTATAATGTTTAATCGTATTCGATACGCCACAATAAACATTAATATAAATTCAATGTTTATATGTTAATGGGCAATTGGTAAAACCATTGAATAACATTCGAGGATAGGAAACTACTACACTTTCGCCTTGATAATAATAATTTAATGTTTCTAATTTGAACCAGTAGCAGCTCGCCAAGTGAAGTTAGTGAAGGTGCACTTCTCTTATTGTTTCGAATAAAGAAAATTTATATTTGAGAAAAAATGAAATAGATATAATAAAATCCCTACAGAAAAAAAACAACAGTTTTTTAAAACCATTTTTGTGTCCTGCAAGAAGTAAATATTATGATGCTGGAAGTTGATGATGCTACTTTTATGAACCTTCAAAAAATGCAGCTATATGTGCTTACTTTGGCGGGGACATTTAACTTACTTTGCGTTAGGCAGAGAAGTGAATGTCTTTCAGTTGACGGGCGATGAGCTACTTGGTTGCTATGACAACCTAGACGCGGAAGGCTATTCTGGCCGGTGAAAGAGTGTAAAGCGCAGCGCAGGAGAAGGTGTCGTCTGCTTTCTATATATAAAAACAATACCTCTCTTCCGGTTTTCCAACGCGCAAGTGAAATAAAGCTGTCCCCACCCTACAGCAACACTATGTACGTCTGCACAATTATTCGTCTTTTTGTTTTTGTGTAGTTAGAAATCGGGTGTGTTAGAAGGTATTTGTTACTCCATTTTCAAGGTTTAATGGTTTTCAATGAAATGAAGGACCTGAATTACAAAACATCTCGAGTCCACTTTTCTTCGTATTTGCATTTTTCCTGTTCCCCGGTATGTTTCAAGAGCTTTCCACTTGGATAAATATTACATCGTAATCCCAACTCAACAACCTTTTCTTAATACAAAATGATTTCAGCAGAATAGAATAACATACCAAGACCTTGGACTGTTTTCTGTTCCTCCTGAAAAGAATACTCCGGTGGACTTGGGATGTTTTGCAATTCAGGTCTTCAAATATACTAAACAAGTATTGTGTATATTTCGAGTTCGTGTTTTGTATAATACGCAGGCATTTCTTAATGTTCCATAGGTATTTTCAGAAAGCAGCCAAATTTATTGTTCTTTAAGGGAGTAAGTGTTTCGACCCTAGAAGTTCCATACATAAATATCCTTAAATAAGCATGCACGTCAACGGTGTAATAGTCCTAATGCCATGTGAGTTGATCGAGGCGCATAGTGCAAATTAAAAATGGTTTAGCTCTAGTTTTTAAGCCCTCGTTTTAGCTGTAACAAAATGCCCGCCGAGGAACGCCTTTTCTCAGACTTTCATGCCAGTTTTCATTAGTTTTGAGTCGGTATTAACGCTCTAAACCAGCATGTAAGCTACTCAGGACAGGGCCACAGTTTTTGTTTAAATGGACACCGAACTACTCCATCAAATGGATCCCGGCGGGAATTGTTCCTGTGACTACGAGCACAGAAAGAGAGCGCACTAACTTTTGGGTCACCCCGAGGTACTACATGCCAGTCAGTTAAATGTAAATTAAGCTAAAATTGAAATATTACTCTAAAATTGTGTAATGTATTTGAGAGACCACTAGGTGCATATTGTACAGCTATGGACATAAAGATTGTCGCATGTCTTTAGAGATTATTTCCCAAATTCCCAGCTATTTCCCTCGCAGAGGGAAATTTCTCGCAGTTGAGGGAAGTTCCCTGACCTTGAAAAATATGAACATAATCCGACATTAAAGCCCATTACAGAACAATCGTGATATACGTATATTGTAATTATTTTTACAAATCAAAGAGAAAATTTAAAAATAATATCAATAAATTAAACACTGAATGTCGTATTAATCCATAGACTTACATTGAAATCTAGTAAAACACATATTGATTTTCGGTTAATAGGATGGATCAGTGGTTATCGTGCTCGACTCATAATGAATTTTAATTTTGTCATGGGTTCGAATTCTGGTTGTTGATTATATTTTGTAATTGTAGATTAATATAGATAATCTTCACTTTTATCATTTTTTAAGTTTGATATCTAATTCAACTATGATACTTTTATATTTTACTGTTAATTTTACAGTTATTTCAAGAAGCTTTCTACCATTCTTAGTTAGGAAACGTAATCTGAAAAGTGATGGGTTTCTCCTTAGAAGAACCTAAGAATGTAATGTGTGTCCAAAATGTTCATGAATAAAACAATTTAGTGATTGCTGATTTTATTTGAACACTAGTTTTAATTGCCCCTGCTCTCCTGACAAAATAATAATTATTGAGATCAGAAGCTTCAAGTTACTTCTTGAATTTAGGTCATATTAGGTTGGTTTACCTAGCAGTTGGGGCGTCCCATTTGGGTTACCTACACTTCTAATTAATACTGCTGGTAGCGATAATACAGAGTAATCCATATAAACCTTAAAATTTCAATTACTTATTTATTACTTCCTTGTGGAAGTGACAGTGAATTTGAGATTGCATTGTATTGTCGAATTGGCTCCAACAGAATCCGTTTAGGGGCCATCGCTGAAATTAAAATACGATTATCGTCCATCATATTAAAAAAGTTGAACAGTGAAGGCCTACTACATACGCTTTATTTCTGTGGCCTATGCTTTACTATTTCTACTACTACATACTACTTCCACGGATAATGCTGCTTTCGGTCCCTTAGTAGCAAAGCTATAGCAAAGGGGGACCTTCTATTCCCGCTCATGGTGTCAGTCCGTCCACCCGTGGCTAGAAATTAAATCTCAGGAACTACAAGTTGTAGAAGATGCTTGAGATGTCGTTGGAAAAGTCTTAGACCAGCTGAGAGCCCCTGGAACCGTATGATTGGTGCAGTGGTTCAGTATTGCCAGCCCATTTTCTATAAAAATCGATTGTTCAAATTCTTTTCGTCAGTTAGATCTACCTGTACCAAACTTGGCATTAACATTATTCGACGCAATGCAAACATACTGACAGAGTATACGATGCCAAACAACTCACTTACTAATGTTGTCAGCCTATTTTCTATAAAATTATTTTTCCCACTCTTATTTTTTTTTTCATTGCCTCTATTATTTAAGTCATAGCAGCACCAAACTTGGCATAAACATTGATTAACTCAATAGGAACATACCACGGCTATTCCCGCTTCCCAGGAATCCCGTTGTCAGTCCATACTAAAATATATCTCATGAACCATTAGGTGTAGAGACATGCCTTTTTTGTCGTTTAAAAGGTTTTAGTTACACTAGGTCAGAGCCTCCGAAATAGTCTTGATTGGTCTAGTAGTTCAGGCTGCTTCTCAGTATCATTTGTTTTAAAATCAAAGTTGAGGAAGTTAATTTAAACTTCTGGAAGATTAATACATAATAAATATTATATATACGCTTTAGTATGTTTAGTGTTTATATTTGGCGTTTTGGTTTTTACTTTTAGAAGTTTTAGTATTAAACTCTAATTCAGTATTTTGCACGATTATAAGGCTTATTTAGTCCACGGCACGTTAAATATCTTTTGCGTGCAAAGTGTTCATGCATAATACAAATAAAATGCATAGGAATTTAGAAACGTATAAATAAAATTTACATAATTTTATAAAATCCCAGACGCTTCTATCTGTCTGTTCTTTCAGCGGTTTCGAGCACTTCCCGTTGGGCTAGAAGGCTGAAATTCGGCATGACTAGTCGTGGATAGATTGGAATTTCGGGGTGGGGGAAGAATCCTTTGCGTACGCCAACATCAAAACTCGGGTATCGAAAATACACTTTTCATTGAGCTAAAAAAACTTGAATTCGTCATGAAGATTGGTTTCAAAAGCCATAGAATACAACTTTTTAAAAGTTTTTTTTTTTTAATATACAAAAGTAGATTTTGAAAACGTCGCAAGATTATACTGTGAAAATACCTTTTCTCCTCTTTGATAGAAGACACGTTATTCGCATAACGTAGCTGAATTTGTAATACCTTAAAAGTCCAAAATTGAGTTTTTGGTGTCATTCGAAACAGAAAACTCTCCTTCTTTTGTAATCACAACCACGTGTAAATTATTTCATCCAATGGTTTTAAATTAAAAAAAAATATCTGCTGTGCTTGGTTTCCTAATTCCTGTTAAGTGAAAAATAAGACTTTCACTATTTTACCGGGTGAAATTTAATTGATTTTACTTGCTAATAGATATTTCCATTACTCACGGTAATTAACATTCATTTATAATGTTAATTATAAATATCGAAATAAGTAAAAATAACAGGTAACTTTAAAAACATATTTATTGCTCTCCTGAAAAATCTGTTAAATGCACATAGCACGTATTGTAAATTCAGCGACGATATTAATCTCTTTGCCCAAGCTCTTTTCAATGCGTATAACACTGCTAATAGTTAGTGCCACCTGTATTTGCTTTTTTTTATTTCCTCTCTTTATAGAAAATTATTACGTAATATACACTAATTCTTTCTAGGACGATAAAAGGGCCTTCGTGCAACTGGACTATTGATACTTATGGTGTGAAAAAGAATATTTGGAACGGAAAATAATTTGAAAACTTTAGAGCTAGTTTTAATTAGCTTATTTTTTATTTGAATTTATTGACGGCCTTCAGGCAATTGTGGCTCAGGCCGGATAATATTTGATACTGTTGGAACTATTCCCTTAATTTCTATCACATACAACGGTAAAAAACTACACTTGAACTTATTGAGTTCTAAAGCACTTTGCTAGCAAACCATATCATACACAGCTTTTCAAAGTCCCAGTTCACATTGGTAATACAGTTCAATCTTTAATTAACGGCAGTAGCATTTTGTGAGGAACAGTTTGTAACAATCAGCGCCATTTCCAATTATTTTTCAAACTTTAATTTTGATATGCAAACTATTGTAATTTAATATGTGTTTCCAGCATGCAAAGTTTAATAAAAAAATACGTCTTGCAATCTTTTTTTTTTTTTTACTTTCTGCTCACACTGCGAAACAAGAGAAAACGGTCGAACCCCCTTTTCTTTTTCGATAAAAAAATGGAAGACATCTAACAAAGTGGAAACCAGTCTCTTTGTGCACCAATAACGAAGAAACCAACCACACATGGAGGAGGCGAAAAAAATGAATAACCGTTTGGTTAAATCGAACAAAAGGTGATAGTGCATTAGCACCACCGTATTCTTTTGTTGAGGAAATGCACTTCATTATTGCCAAAGATCAACTTGCTGCGATAGCGAATATTGAAACCTTAGTGTCTCCAAGGTACGTACAACAAATAAGTGAGAAGGTATGTTCATCAGGCGCTTCCGAAGTTCAGAATCATGTTCTAACGGTTTTTGTGACAGTGACGTCACGGGCGGATAGCACATAGGGAACCTTTCAATAGGCGGAGGGAAAATAATTTATTATTGCCGTTTGAGTGCGAATTTTTTGATACAATAAAAACTGTTACAATCTGCAATTTATAGGCTATAAAATAAAAAATATTTTGCTTCAATAGCTGTAATAGTTTCAGAGCTGCAGCCTGTTATTTGATTTGAATCTCAATTTTTCATCACTTTATAATAATAATAATTTTATAAAAATCTTTTGGATGTGAATTTTTTTATACAAAAATGACCACTACCCCCACCCAAGATCAACATTTTCGACACCCAAGATCAACATTTTTGCTGTCAGTTCTTCAGTTTCTTTGAAAATTTTAAAATGATGATGAAGGGTGTTTAATAATCAGAAGGGTGGTTAGACCGGAAAAGAGCGAATATATTCCAGAAAATGTTAATTTTATTCTATTTCTTCTTTCTTTTGAGCTACTTTGTTATGTTCTTGAAGTTTATACTGATTTTTTTCTTAAGCTTGTCAATTACAAGGTCTTATTAGCTGATCTATTAGAATAATACAGGGGCACTGCGCGAACTGATAAACACAACGGACTATGTTGATGGACCACGAAAGTTTTAAATCTTTTCCTTGACTGGTAAAGATATTTTTTTTAATGATGTATTAAGAATGGGCAAAAGTTTATAAGGAATTGACCTTTCTTTTCGTCAGAAGGCCCTTTCAGGACTTTAGGGTAAAAAAAAGCAAGGAAAAGTTGATTTTTTCATCCCACTTCCCGAATTTTTCGTGAAGTTTATACCAATGCTTTCTTTTGTTTATGATACTGACAACAAGGTCTCGCTGATTTCTCTGCTAGTATAACATGACACAGTAATCAAGAATGAAAACATGGAAATGTAAAACTACACGACTTTTACATTAGTTTTTCTTTAGTTCACAATGGTTCGTGGTGTCCTCAAATCTTGCAACGTTAATTTAACTTATTTCCCAACGACACGCAATGATGAAATTTGCACAGCGACGAAAGTCGGGCGACAATACAATATTCTATTGTTACATTCATATAGTTTTATATTTTTAAAGCATATTATAATATTTCTTTTTAATATGGACTTATTTAGCCTAAAATAAATACTAACCTGCAACGATCTCTCGTTTGACTGGTTGCAGAACGTTTTAGGATTTGGGTCAGGAAACATTAGCTTGAGAAAAACTATACGAACACAGAAATAACTAAAAAATAAAGATATACTTTTCTTATACAATTCGTACTAAAGGTGAA
>JAGDQP010065720.1:0-11383 GCA_022664845.1 Lepisma saccharinum | reverse complement strand
TGGATCGATCCCAGGACCTTCCGAATGCTAAGCCAAAGCTCTACCACTGAACCAAGGCCACTTGGTCCTACAGATAGAAAAATCGGTATTATACACTGTGGTGTGTTTTCCGTTTAATGTATTTTTTCTCTTATATGTTTATTTATTAGAATTTAGCACGGATACCGGAAACGCTATTTTATACCTTGTAACAAAGTATGCTGTAGTAACGTTACTCTTGCTGACTATGTGATTTACTTGCTCTTAATCGCTGTTCACTGCACGCAAACTTCTTGTAAGAAAGCAATCAAGTGAGTCTACGACAAACATCCTAATATCATGATCTAATTTGAATTTATTTTAATTCCTTAGGTAACTTTCGGCTCAGGTCGAATGAATGATGGTGGGATAAATTGTTGGAATCAAGAAAATAAGAGGAAACTGGGATACCATGACAAAACCCAAGCATGCGGTGTTTGTCTACCACAAAGCCTACATGGCAGGAGCTGGGATCGAACCGGTGACTCACGCACCAGAGATGAGCGTTCTACCAGAGAGCCACCGCGGCCCAAATTTTATCCAAAGTTTTCTCTCAGACTTATTTTCTAAAATCAAGCATTCGTGTTCGCTTATCCACAGTTACACACTCAATAATTAAGGTCCCCTTTAAAAATCTTACCCACCTAACATTGTCATTAGGGGAATCTAGCTCTCACTTATTTTTAGTCACGATGTTATTACCCCCCCCCCTCCCCTTCCCAAGACGTCTCTATTTCTTATTTCGTATTCATACAGAAGTGCTTCTATTGTTATTTACCAATTTCACATTGCAGTTTTGATTACAACAAAGCAATTTTACATCTCTTTTGTTTGATGCATTTTAAATGACCTTCAAACAGGTCAACATGCGAGCCACACCCTACTATATTACGAGAAACAGACTACACGAACATTTTATGACAGGAGCCTTCTTATTCAGTAATGAACACTTCAAACTTGATCCTGAAATAATATGTTCCAGAAACTGAAACTATTTAGAAATTATATTGTTCAATGCATGATTATTATAGCAGTACATACTTTTCAAAAATAACTTTGTTTTTTTTTCTTTCTTTCTTTTAAGTTACGTAAATTCTGTGTGAAACATCCTTGTTCTACTGTATCCGTCTCCTCTTACTGTGCAGTTTATAAGGCAAGTGAATACTGGTTACTCCACACTACCTCAAAAACTTCTTTTACACAGAATTTGTTTTACGCTTAAATTACGTGAATATCCACATGAAACTTACGAAGGAACTTATCGTAAATAGAACCAGTGAGTAAAAGAAAGAAACTGTTACGAAATACTGGTCATATGATTCTTTGGACGCAAATGAATTAAGCTGCTATCGAGCTCTGATTTCCTGCATCTTACAGATCAAATATGAAACATGCACAAAATTACGATATGCACACCTAATATATAATTTTCATACAGAAATCCAAAGTAACAGAGGTAATCTCGAGGGCAACATTGTTAAAAGTAATTATATTTTACTGAACTGAGTATCTCGAACTAGCACGTAATTTAACTATATGGGCTTAACTCTATCTTACAAATGAGAAACTATTACACCGGACGAGGACTTCACCCGTGAAAAAGTGAGGGAAAAAAAACAGCTGTGGCCTATATTACAGGTCCTGTTCCGGCATTCAGTCGGACTTCTGCCAAAAACAATTACGAATCATGGTTAAAATGTAAAAAAAAAAAAAAAAAAAATAGTAAATCAACAACTTCCAATTGTTTTCTAATTTTATTTAAAGGCGGCCCGGGCGCAAATCCCGGTCAGGACACTCCAGATTTTTTCGTAGTGTTCCCATGACAGAAAAACATGGTAAATTCTCAGTCAGGATGATATGTGGCAGGACTCGATTCCAGGACTTCCCGAATACGAAGCTAACTGGTTCTGTTTAAATACAATAGCTACCCCGATCCTTAATATTCTACGGGTTACACTGGTGTAGATGTTTCATGAATTGCGACAAACAAATTGAAATTATTGAAGTCAAAATCAGTAGGAGTGCGCCTTGTCACCGAAGATGCAGAATTTGTCTCGTTTCAAATACATCAACGACCTTGTATTTAGCACGGATACAATACAATGAAAATTACTGTACTTACGTGTCACTACGATTCAATACTTGCTGAATAAACAAACTTTATATTATACTGGACATTTCATCCGTATATCACGGACTTTAGAAATAAGTACAACAGAGTTCGCGAAAGTATTGTAACGCAGTTATATTTACACTTTCTCAAATTATATTGCAATTACTCGACACCGATCTTTTCTCACTTCTTTTACGTAGGCATATATATTGCTGAAGAAGTTCTTTGTACAGAATGAAATGTTTAGCACAGACTATTTTCAGGATGAACTGAACGTAGCGATATGTAAGTGCAATACTGTAATTAATATTAGTATTAACACTTTTGCATTCACCTTGTTACTTTTATATTCCTCTAATCACCCAAAGAGGTAGGCATGGCCTCTTATTCTACTAAGAGAATGTCTGGCATTTGTTCTACTATGTTCAATACCGCGGGAACAGGCATTTAGCTTTGTTTTGTTAAAGCGGAAGTTTTAATTCAGAAACAGTTCCCTTTAAAAAGGTGTATGTATACATTTATGGGATAATTGGTAAGTATGGCGTAAGTCCACAATACAAAAGTCTGACAGAATGTCCCTCTCCAACCATTTTCCTTACAAAGGGATGGAGAACGCAACAGCCAGGGCCTATGTCTAGGTACCGTCCAGCATTCTTCTAAAGAAAGTTAAGTTGGTCAGTAGCACGACTCGAAATCTTTTAAGGTCTGGCGGGACTCGAGTATTCAAGTGTTCTACACAACCCAACTATGAGATCTAGAGGCGACGGTGAGGCATGCAGGTTGGAGCACCACTTTCATCGGCCAGCCTGGTGTTTCCCCAGTCCTTTGCAGATACTGATTGCAAATTTTGCCATTCCTTTCACTGAAATATGTACTCGTAGAGTGGTGTAAATTACGCAATTCTGGATAATTAAACTTTCAGAAATTCAAAATAATAACTTCTTGAAATTTCCAACATTTCGGAATCAATAATTGGCATCACGATTTCAAATTTTCTAAAGAAGGGTAGTGAAGAATTCTTAATTTTCATTTTATGGGCTGAATTGGCGGCAATGGCCTGAGCCCATCTGAGGAGTTACGTCCCTAGGCGATCGGTCTTTGGGGGGAGAGATAGAAATGGGTAAGGTAAACCAAGGCCTTGCTTGGTTGACAACTCCGGCAACGGGACTCGAACCCATGCCCCTACCCAATGCCGTACCTGACCAACGTAATGGAGTGTTTCACCATGCGAATGCCGGGATGGCACGTCAACTTCAATGGTAGAGAACAAATTGTCTTACATTACTCATTATTGTACATGGGAGTTTCGGAGATTTGTGCTACTATATTTCGCAAACTGTTTGGTCTACCCTTTTAACTAGGTCAAAGTTTGGAAGAGTCATGTTTAATTTCTTTGAGAACCCAGATTTCAATTCCCGAATTTCGAACACAAAATTTCGTTGGCGACAGAGGTACTAATGTGCTCGCTGGAACACAAAACTGGAATGCAGAGGAAATTTTGCTGTCACTACTTGGGAAACAGCCTATGTTGGAAATTTCTTGATAATAATAAAAATAAATAATAATAATAAAAAAAGCAAGGTACCCGTCGTCCCACTCGAAAAGAATAAATACATGGATTATTATTATTTTAACATCGTATCTCATGACTTCCCGGCTTTTCCCATGGAATTAATAAGCAAAAGAAACCGCAAATTTTAACGCCAACTCAATACGATTTTGTGAAATTGGGTGACTATTACACCTGCGAGTGGAACATTATCGCAGTCACATTGTTACCTGTATACAAACTTATCCCTACCGGATTGACACCGAGACAGGCAATAAACAAGTGTTACTCGTCCCGTTACCCAGATCACCCAACCTGACGTCACTCACGGCCACGCGCTTGCGCACTGCTAAACATCGCTGACGTCGCAACTTCTCCTTGGGAATGCAGATGGACTAAAGGGGCTCATGAAAACTGCGGTCGGTCCGACCTCGCGCCTAGCATTAGACCAGGCGAAACTACTCTTCAACAATTCCCGCTATAAGCAATTCGTGTCGTATTTGAACGATACGGGAATGCGGCACTTTCTTAATGACGAAATACATTTCCACTGACATCCCAAAATAAATTACTATTACCGTACGTACTTCCCTTACATTTATATATGAATAAGTAATAATATGTTTCGAAATATTAAAGACTACAGATATTTATCAAATTTATCATACCGTATGAAGTTGTCAGGTCATGATCATCGTTATGTCCTAACTCTTATGTAGGACAAATCCTCAAAATGAAGCAGACACCTCTTCCTTAACATACGACTGGTTACGCGACCCTTCAAGCATACCTCCATGTTTTAAGTTTTAAATTCCTCGTCATAATTTCTTCATGTGGTTCATATCTAAAACGCGTTATTACATACACTGTACATACCTGTAATACAATAGCCTACTAGATTATAGAACTAACGATGAATACCAGTATTTTGGAGTCGGAAGTTAATTTCTCTTGGCTTTTTGATTAACTACTTATTAAAAATTTCCATTGTGGGAAAGTACAAGACTGGATTAATCTTCACCTTTATCAAAGCATTCAAAAATATAGAAAAGTTGCCTATCCCTCATCCGTACTTCCTACGTAAGAGTTACTTAATAGATGAAATCTGTTGTCTTGCACAATACCTCAGTTTGGCAACAAAGGTGGTGACGTCACACGTCAGATGTTAACACCAGGTGTGCCAAGACTAGTCGAGCTACGAAACGATAAAAGCACTATCGTAAAACACTGTCGATTAACCGCAACACATTTCATTTAATAAAAAAAAAAAGAAACAAATTAAAATTCCTCGACCTATTCAATATCCAAAAGTATGACACGCATGATAGAACAGGGTTACGCGATTTGTAACGGATAAGGAATGAAAATGATCGAAAATTAATTGCTCTTTCTTCCCACTGGGCTTTGCCTACTGTAAAAAAGTGTAGCAAACAAAGCATTGGAAAGTTTAGTTCCAGGTTTGCGGCAACACAACATGACGTGTGGTTGAGAAGGTCGAGCACGAAGTTCGTAACAAGAAGACCGGGCTTCAAATGCTCCAGGCATTCTTTTCTATTCTATCAACTGCACATGGCTGGCTACTCTGAAGGTATATTTTAATTAATGCACATAATGTTCGCTTCTCTATAAGAAAGCAGGAAACTGAAAATAGAATGGATTATGATAACTGCTGAGAAATTCCACTCCTGGCCTTGTAGTGCCTGTATTTTTTTTATTTTTTTTTACTGTACTATTATTAACACTATATTTTGTTAATGTCGAATACTTGTTTATTGTGAACCTTTGCATTCTACTGGGTTAATGTACACAAACTTGGTTTTAGGAACAAACATAATTAAAAATTTGTATAACAGCCTTCACCAGTATGGTACATGTTATGAATATATTCCACAATCAGAAAAAGGCTCGGTTGATCCCAAGTGATTTGAATTTGGAATCCGGTCCTAGTTCGGATACGTTCACTTTCAAGAACGTTAACACTTTACTATAAATTACTATAACGAAAAACTCGGAACATTGTTTCCTATATCGAGCTGTTCTAAACTACAAGCCATCAAATTTCGAACGCACAGAGACAAGGAGGAAGATCTCTAGTTACAAGCAGTTACGCTGAGAACAGAAACGTTCACTAGAATTTTATCTACCATGGGTGATGGTTAATACTTTACAATTAAAATTAATGCATAAATACAGTTATGAAGTAATTCCGATTCTCAGGAAATAGCGAATGAAAAAATTCAAAGCTTGAAAACTAATACATTCTGTCAAAATGAACCAGTACGCCTAATATGGGACAAGCAAAACCTGTGACTCCAAAATCTTGTCGAAAAAAATAATAATACTAATAAAAAAAAAACTTGGGCCACTTTTACAAATCTGAGTGCACAAAATCATGCAAATCATTTCACTAACTTTAGTACTGTGGTGTCGATCCCGAGTATCTAATCTGAATATGATGATTCATTGTTTTAGATCCCTGACGGAAACGAGATAAACAAAAAGAAATCTGCTGTTCCATAACACACAAAAGCATTTTGTAAACCACATTGACGACTTCCACAACGAAACTAACTGCATGATCAATAAATAAATTATTTACTCCTTACTTTTAATACCGATTCTAATCTTAAATCTATTTGAAACTAAAATTAATGATGAGAAATGAAATGAAACAACCAATAATCGGAAATGAATATTGACAAAATTTTACATTTAACGGCTTGTTTCCCTAAAAAGTTCTAGCAGTAGCCTCTCAAAAGAAGCAGCAAGTGTCTCCTCTGTCTCCCAGGAGTTCGAGTACCTTTTATTATGACAATAGCATTTATTATATATATTTTAAGAACGCCTTGTGTGTGATAAATGTTAAAATAAACACAAAAACAGCCGCCGTTATCGGGATTCACACCCGAATCTCCCAGTTACTGGATGGGTATGTCAATTACCACCGGCACAGCTAATTCTCTGTGTACACTGTAAAAACTGTACCTCTGAATTATCAAATTCCAAATTTGTATTCCCAATTTTTTAGACCCAGGGTTGATTTAGAGGGACTGTTCTTTGCCTCTCAGTTCTTGGGAAGGAACAGATTAATAAACACAAAAACAAAGGTAAAACATGAATCTTTGGTCTGTCACTGCCTCTGAAAAATAGGTTGTATAATTTACCCCCAATTTTTGGGAATCAGTGACATTGATTAATATGTTACCGTCAGTTTTGTTTCTATTAATCTGTTCCCTCCCAAGAATTGGGAGGCAAAGAACCGTCCCTCTAAACCCAACCCTTGGGTTCGCCATTGCCTCTAAAAAATTGAATACAAATTTGGAATTTTGTACTCCCAATTCAGAGGTACAGTTTTTAGAATGTATAGAGAATACTCGTCACGCCACCACACTCGCTCAGCTCCTCAGGATTGGCTATTGTTAAAAATCTTCACTTAAACACGGCTAATTAATGAATAAAGTGGTTACGAAAAATAAACGTATCAGTCGTAATGTTTCGGCACTTTCAAGTGCTTTTTCAGGCTTCTCCCACCTCTAATGTAATCAATGATGATAGTACAGATAGGTTAGGAATTGCGATACAGTCAATAAATTCGCGGACTGGCACCTACAATATAGGCAACCAGTAGAGCCCAGATGTCGTCATGGTTGCTGTGCTCGGTGTAAACGTCCGCACACACGCACAGACCCTGGCACAGATCCACACTGACCTTCAAAATAGTCACCGTTGGCAGCGATTCACGCCTGCCAACGTTCGTAGAGACGTTGAAAACATGTTTGAAATTTTTTGGCGTTAGGAGACATCTCTCGTAGGGCATCCTTTGTGGCAGTGATGATCTCCTCGGGAGAATGAAAGCGACGTTCATGTAACTTAAGCTTTCAAGCGGGGAAAGAGACCGAAATCGCATGGTGCGAGATCAGGTGAGTATGGAGGATGTGGCAAAACGGTGGTCTGCTGCCTTGCCAGCTCCTCCTAGACAAGAACAGAGCGATGTGCAGGAGCGTTGTTGTGCAGCAACATCCAGTTCTTCCTGTGCCAAAATTCAGGACGCTTACGACGTATTGACGCGCGTGAGCGGCGAAGGATCTCCTTGTAGCGCGTCTTGTTGACAGTTACTCCTTGTGGGATGAATTCCATGAGGACAATTCCCTGCAAGTCGAAAAATAGTTCAAGCATCACTTTCCCTTGTGACCTGTCTTGTCTCGGGTTTTTGCGTTTTGGAGATTTCCAGGTGGCTGCTTGTCTCGTTAGTTGTGGATCTTACAGGAAACGCCATGTTTCATCTCCTGCTATTATCCGATCAGGAACGTTCCATCATCGTCAGCACTACTGATCAGGTCACCGCAAATGGTCATTCACTCTTCACGTTGGTCTTGTGTCAGAATGCGTGGCACACGATATGTTCAAGTCATCCGTCAGAATTTTGTGACACGTACTATGGCTGATCCGTACTGCTTCTGCGATGTCGTCTACCGACTGGGAACGGTTAGCGCGCACCACCTCTTCGATCTTGCGTTCAGTTCGGACTGTTGTTGGCCGACCAGTACATTCATCATCCTCTAAACTCTTTCTCTCCTCCGAAAAACGTTTATGTCACTTAAACACAGCACTGCGGCCCAGGGCGTTGTCACCGTACACTTGCCTGATCATCTGCAACGTTTCTGTTGCAGATTTGCCTAGTTTTGGGCAGAACTTGATGTTTGTCCGTTACTCAAACTGCGACATTCTCCAAGTCCGCCGCGGTACATTCAACTCCTTTCACAACAGAGACAGTACGTCTGTTTACACTCTATGCACACACCTGCCTCTTGCTGGGTCGAGAGACGAACTTCCACTGATTCCTCCAGGACGTCACGTCTCAGCTGTAACTTAACTACGCCTGGTAACCCTGGGATAAATCGAAAATCAATTCCCCTCCCTTTCACTATTTTAATGTAATGAACAACTGACAATTAAAATTCATATTCTAAATATCAGTTTCCTGGTCTAGTCAAGTTGTCAATTTTTTCTGGACATTGTCAACTTTGTTCCCTTTTTCTTCCAAGTGAACTGAACCTTCTCCCCTATGTCTCTCCACGGCCACCGACAGTGTTGCCAGAGTCCGTTGTAATATTGAAAAAAAAAATCAGAATACATCACTAATACTCGTGTACAAACTTGTAAGCTTTTAGGTACGGAGTTAGTTGCTTTCTCATATTCGATGAGCAGCTATACAGACACTAGTGACACCGAAAAACGTTGCAATACATTCTCTCTCAGCTCCCCTCCTACTTTCACAGACACCTAAGCGAAAAAAAAAACAAAAAAAAACTGAAGACTGTAACTAAGTTTCAGTAGTTTCTGCGACTATCACAAATTGTGCCCCTATATCATTGCAAACCAAATAGCTTTTCAAGTTGGTGGGTTACATGCACCACTTTAAAAATGTCACATCAGTTATGCAAAACGAACAAGCAAAAGTATAAAAAATGAACAACACAAAAGTGAGATTTTGGTTCTAAGCTTCACTGCCATATCACTTTCCTGATTAAACGTATTTCGGTTTCTAAGAATGGTTTAGCTAGTTTTTTTTTCTTTTTTTTTTTTTTTTTTGTTTAAGTATCTGTCCTCAGTTATGTAAAATTCGTGGGGTCTTTCCACTAGTGGGATCCAATCATTGAAATTTTACTTTGACACTTTGAACATACTGCGGTTGAAACCTGACTCCTAAATGTTTGATTTCAGACAATACAAATATTGTTGTCAAAAAGCTTGGTCATCATTGCGCATCACATGTCGAAGGGATGACGTCCCTCGATGAGAACTTCCGGGGACAGCTAAGAGCAAGCTAACGGTCACTATCTACTTCCAGGTATAAATACACAATTCGCCGTCTGAAACTGAACGAACTCCTGCAAAACATCAGCCAACGGTGTGAAGATTCGAACCCGGCCGTCTCACAAATGATTATGAGAAGGACAGTACTCAGTACATCAGAGGAAATACGATTTCTTTCCACTCCTTGAGATTTGGATACTTAATCTGTTGATGTTACCGTTTGAATCGTAAGCGAGTTTCTGAATTAAGAGAAAAACAAATACAGTACTACAGAGTACACACAGGGTCGCATTCGCGGGGAGCAGGAGTATTTTCCTAAATAGAAATATAGTGGGTCTTTTTTAAAAAGTGGAGGTACAAACTTTGACGGCAAAAATATTTCATAAAAGGAAGAAAAAGAAAGCATTAGTAAACATGGATCGAGAAAAAAAAAATAACCTTCCAAGTTCGAAACACTGCTAAGTTTGGGCAATTATGGCTAAGCCAAGCTAAGTAGAGCGATCGTCTCTATTCCACACATTAAATATTTGATTAAATAGAAAATAACAGAACATTTAAAATTACAGAAAAAGTCCCAAAACATCGATTTTAAAATTGTGTAGTGGAGGGATGCACAAATGCAAAAGAATATGCTTTTCATAATTTAAGATATGTTCCCTGATTATGCAAAATGGGTGCAGTTTACGTATTAGCACAATTTTCGGGTTCTAAATGAACAATCTTTCAAAGAAATAAATCAAACTTTACATCCAATTTAATTCCTTCACAATGATGGCCGAAAAATCGATAGTATTCATGATTTATGGTCAATTATCTTTAACACTAAGCCTTTCTTCAACGATGCGTGTTAATACTTTTTTCTTTCTTTTACTCACTTTGATGACGGAAATCTTTTCTACACCAGTATGCATTTGTCAAGTATTTTGTCTTTAAACTGACAGTTTGTATGGTACAAGACTTATGCAATTATAACTGTAGAATTATGGATCACCGAAAGAAATCTGACTGTTTTAGAACATGATTCTGGATATCCTGTACTTATAAGCAACCTCCTCTTATATAAAATTCTCAGGAATATGAAGAATTTTTGGACATGACCTTCACAATGAACCCCAGTGAAACTTATTACCTAATTTGATTTGGAAGGGCGTTAAGATAATCCGACCTGCTAGCACTTGGCTATGTATGTATGTTTTCATAATGTCCTAAGAATTTGCATAATCAAAAATTACACATGAATGCGAATAGAAAAGTGTTATTGTTTTTTTTAAAAAGAAAACTTCAGAAAAACACACTTTTACCTAAAATATTCGCGACTACTATTACATAACATGAATAACACATATGAGCGTACTGTGTCACGTAATTTAGTAATACAATTCTTAAATATAATAAATAATAGCTGGAAAAATACATTTTGGTGGGAACGGGCTTGAACGTAGCCCTTTTGGGGGCGAGAATAAGAAATTTACCCTTTACCCAGGGGCCTCGCTTCAAGTCGACTGGAGAATGGGAAGTACCTGAAAATCTGATTACAAGATTTCATCCGGACACAGACCAATAAAAATGTTGTAAAATAAAAACGTAAATCCACGAAGTATGTGCAAGTACAATCAATTTAAATTATTACAAGTTTTATTTAAAAATAAAACATTTACATTAACATAATTGCTAGCTATTACGTTATTCCTTTTCTGTAACTGGCTACTACATGTCCTAAACCAGTGAACCCTAATGAAAATAATTATCCCGCGAGAATACCTGGAAACGCGGGAGTTTGAAGTAAAATACGTATTTCACAATCTCCTAAGAATAAAAACACTACAAATCTCTCCAGTTTCAAGACTTACAGCAAGTCTCTTCTTCAGGAAGAATGCCAAAATATT
>JAGDQP010065719.1:0-11383 GCA_022664845.1 Lepisma saccharinum | reverse complement strand
GAAAAAATTGAAAGAAAAAAAGATTTAAATTTCAAAGCTACTCCAGAGAGTTAACATCCAATGTTATGCTCGTTGTATGACTATGATAAAAAGCATGGTAATGTCAATTAAGTGGTTTTAATTTTATACTAAAATATATACCTAACCAATAATTATATAAACGCAATATTTACTATTACGTAGGAGTTATTCCTTTAAGATGGTTTTTTAATCTACTTTCCAGGTATTCATTTGAAATCACTACAGGACGAGCGGAAAAGAAAGGTGATACTCAAATTCATAATATTAAAGAATAGCAAGTAGAAATTGTGGATATATCGGTTTAAGACAAGGGAAACCATATAGAAAAATCGTCACAAAATCGAATAACGGTGCGGCAACGGATAATGCCTAAGTACCTACTACCCTATCGGCTGTCTTGCTAAGCAGTTATTGAGACGTGCGAAATCTATTGGGGTGTCTGCTAAGGAACGGGATCCAGTCGCAAGATCGAAAAAATAGGAAATGTCACACATAATGTTCAGTTCGGTGATTCGTATATTTGCTATGAAAGAAATTGCTTTTTATCGATTGATAAGTTATCGAAGTCGTATCTAAATCGCAATTTAATACAATACAAAGTCATAATAATTTATAAAAAAAAGATGTTAGCGAAAGCAAAGATCGAACCAATTTCAGCGTTCACACTCAATCTCAAGTTATCAGAATCAGGTCAGAATTATTTAAATTAATATATTATTAAGTCATAGATTACATGTCACAGTGTGTTTAAATGTAGTGCTCAACTGATGTACTCAACTAGAAAACGTTAAAGACGAAGCAACGGAACACGTTACGCAATCTAAATTAAAGAAGCAGCACAGATAGCCGTGTGCATTACTCATAATATTCTCACAAAAATCTCGAATTCTGAGTTTACTGTTACAAGACCGTAAGAAAACAGTATTCTGAATGTGGCACAAAGAAAAAGAGAATATAATGAAAACTTAAACAAGTATGTTCAATATAATCATGAGATGAAAATGTGACTTAAGTTTTGCTCAACGCGTCGCGTACATGAAAAGAAAGTTTTATGATACAAATTTCGACGCTAGTGGAAGACTAGGCACTACCTGGAAAACTATTCTTTCACAAACGAATTTGCAGAAATATAGTTTTCTACTGGCGTTTTTCACCACGAAATGTGATGTATATACATTGCTTTCTTTTATTGACTACATAACAATGAAACGAAAGGAAAAATGAGGAAGAAAGGAGAGAAAACATTGGAACACATAATTCAATTCTTTGAGGAAAATACGAAAATAAATCGCTTGAACGCAAATATTATTACTTCCTGGCATGTACCTCAGAATTTGACAGCCGAACGGGTATTTGAGAGAGAATAAAACAAAACATCTTCCAGCTGTTGTAAACGAAACGTTAAAAAGAGTCGCGAAATGAATTTAAATATTACAACTTTATTATAAATTACTTTATTGCAATTAAAATTATTTTTCAAAAGTATCATTTTTAAAAAAAAAAACGGTTAATCTTAAATGAATAAATGGTGTTAAGAACTGAAAGAAAGGTGTGAGTAATCTTGCATTGCAAAATTGTTATCCGTAAAAATTATACAGGGCGTCTCTAAAATCATGTACTCAGTTTTTCAAGTAATGGACTCCAATCCGGGAATTAAAAAAATGCCAAAATACTGAACACGTATATTGTATTACAGTTGTTGGGCACAAGGATTGCTTTCCGCAGACTCCATGTAACTGCTTTATAAGTTATCAGTGGGTATAAATACATTGAAGCTTGTACCGCTTCGAAAAAAAGTACAAAGTGTACATATTCTCAACCTTTGAAGTCAGACTCAGATAAATAACGTAGCAGATTCATTTGGAAATGAATGAATGCGTTACAATATAAGGATACAGTATTATAGTTTGCTCCTGTTTCAGGATAAACATTTTCTATTGGGCAAAGGACCATATTCGACTGTCGGAGCAAAAGGGGACCACGAGTGTATGGCACTCTGTGGCTAGTCATAAATGTAGAGATTGGATAATTCCTCCCAGATCTATAACGTCAACACCCAAATTGGGTACATTCTAAATCAAATGCCATTGCGGAGAACCTTGTATTTTCAAAGTTTCTGCGGTACAAGTAAATCCTATAATAATTCAAATTAATGAGCACGTATACGATTCAGTCGTCCTACAGATTATGTATGTGAGCTAAGTTTACTCAATTAAATTAAAAGACTTTAAACTTATACTAGTAAATTTATTTTGAAATGAGACATGGAGCACAGATCACTAAAGTTAATTAAATAACAAACTAGATAAAGTGCTTAAATTTCGCGGTGGATACGGATTATATTTTTCGATTTTACAAATTATTGAAATAATAGCTGAAGAAATTTCTAAATAGCATGAAAGACACTTGCAATTCTGAGCAGTGAATCCATGAACATTAGTTAAAAATTACAGTTTATTAGGCGAAGGACATATATCTCAATTCACATAATAGCGCAATATTATTTCATTATCATTCCAATATTTATTTCCAAGGAAGAATAGACGAGGCAGACGATATCATACATATCATAATTTCACCGTTATTAACATACTTCATTTATTATTATATTCATAATTATATCCATTGTTCTATTCATCATTGCGTAGGCCGAATACCACGGTTATATATATATATATATATATATATATATATGGGTATCCTAAATCAATTATTTGACATCTCCTTAGACCTAACTTAAATCTACCGGTAGTATATCCATATATTCAATGTACACCGTATCGCAGCATTGCAAAATGCAGAATAGAGCTACTATAATCGTTAAATCAAAAGTTGAAACTTCCTCCTGACATTTTGAGAAACTTTCCGCTTTACTGGTTGCTTTAATTTATATGTTCATCAATCTAGCTGAAGCTAGATATTTCGTCTTACAAGCTAATCGTTCACATAGTACATCAACTGCACTAATCATATTCCTAGTAGTTCAAGATCTAGGCTTGTGCACTAGACCATGATCGTCGTTATCTTAATTCATCCGAGAGTCCTTATTTCCCACTTTTAAAATTTAGTTTTCAAATGGAGCATCAGCTAATTTATTTCAACTTATTGTTTCCAGAATTTAATCTAGTATTCATATGTGCGTGAATTCCATGCCGAATATTCCAAGACAATAATGGGGAAACAAAAAGAGAACTTCCCAAAACCTGAGATTCTTTGAAAATGCACATGTATTTGTATTTTGTTGTGAAATATTCACGGTAACAGCAACAAAATCAGTTCTTAAAATGTAAATCTAAGGAATTTGTCGTCGGTGTTTAAAAATCTTCGCGCCTAGCGAATATATTTCACTAATTGACAAAATAATACGAACGCGGGACTGCATTGGTATAAAATATTCAGCAATCATATTGTTTTTAAGTGTGTGGAAGTGGTAACTCTCTAGCCCTTCCAACTAATTGATACGCAATTTAATGAAGTCTGGTAAGATAGCAGTTTTATGTACTTAATACATGATTCTCGCTAAGTATGTACACCAACTTCAAATTTAAAAGGACGTTGAATTTAAGCGAATCTATTGTTTGTCACGAGAAATGACATTTGAAACGTATATTTTCAAATCTAAATGGACAGTTATATAGCCTAAATTTACTTGCCATGTATATGGGTTAATTAATTGCCTATAATGAGTGCCTTTAATAATTGACGCTATAAATTACAAAATTCTTTCAAATTTTTGAAACCTTCAATAACTAAATATAATAAAATTCATAAATCGCATGCAGCGTACAATCTATCAAACCAAGAGAAAAAGGAAAACATGTAAGTTTAATGTATCATAAAGCTTAGTATGTTTTCGCCGGCTACGCCTATTTCATTGTGCTGCCTTTAAGGACTGACAAGCCTAGTAACGTAGTAGTTTGTGACTATCAGGTTATTTTTATAAGTTATTAGTTTTCAATTCAATAATTGAAACACTATGCACAAAATTGGAAATATGAACCATGAGTTTAAATTTTGTCAAGAAACTGAGGAAAAATCCTACTCCCAAATCCCAATTTTAGATTAAACATAATATGGGAGACCGAATGTCTGCATAGTTAATTAGAAATCCTCTTTCTTCATTAGTGAAGGAGAGCGGTAATCTAACAAGAAAGTTATATCCTGCTTCACAGACTGTGAATCTGTATTTTAGTTACCGGTCGATTGCACCAATTATGCTGAAATATTTCCAAATAAGTACACACACGCTCAAACAAATTTGAGCTGCATTACTTTTCGAACAACGAACTATATCATACTTTATTGAAATTTTCGTCTCCAACAGGGAAGACAATATTTAAATTTTGTACATACTTGTTGAACGGAAACGGTTTTGCCCTATAATTAACGGGAAAACGGGTGGTTTTCGAGGAAATGCGGTTTAACAAAAATAACGTATAATCTGATTTTTGTGCAAAAGAAGCCTGAAACCTATCATTATGAGCATAAAATATAGCACTGGAAATATACTGAAGTACTGGCATGAATTCAGTCACATTTGGACAGAAAGAAAAATAGTCTAAATCGGGAGTATTACATTTGCCATTGTCATGTTTTAATGGGAGAATTGTAATCCCAATTCACACTATCTGAGTCTGAAGCTAGTTGTGACTGGTTTTGCTGATGCCATTGGCTTTGAACCATCAGATTTCTGTCTGACAAATCTGACATTTTATTCCCTATAGTATTATAGTGCGGTGATGGAATTCGCGTATTTGCTTGTTGTCTGTTGAGTTGGCCATATCTATAGTCATGATGCGTAGGACATCAGTACTTAATATAATGAAAATTAAATAGTTAGGTACTTTAACAATATATTAAAATTCAGAATGTAAGGATATCTAACAGTTGATTTATTGACAATGTGAAGTTAACAGATTAATAATAGACTCAAATATAGTGGAAATTGAAATGTTACTTACGAAATAATTGATAAGTGATTACCTCGGTAAAGGGGGGGCCAAAGAGTTTTCCTTTTATGTGATTTTGGTGCAGTCAAACATTAACACAAAAGGAGTCTTGAGGAGACTAATAATTATATTTGTCACAGCAAGGAGACCAAACCTTTAAGCTGTATGATCTCTGATAACATAGATTTGCCCTGTGTGTGTTTTAAACAAGTAAATTCACAGAAATATTACGTACTTACGCTTTAGCTGATTACAACCTTCCAACGACCACTTCAACAACCTTACAAAGAGATGGTTGGTGATGAATATCGTCAGGGAAGACAACGAATCGTGCCCGAATCCACGTTTCCCATCCAATTGAAGAATAGTAATTTTCGATCCTTGTTCGCGTAGCGGAAAGGGAAGGAAGGGGTGTGTAAACTGAAAATTTGGGTGACTGAGAATTCACTACTATGCTGATGCCTATGGCAAAATTTTCTGCGTTAGCAGAGTAGATTGGCAAGTACCGATATATACAGTTAGCTATGATAAAGGAAAAGAGATTCACTTTCTTTCCAAAAGAAAGTATGCCAATATAGTTACCAAATTAGTAAGAATACACACACATACACAGCGCAAAACAATG
This sequence comes from Lepisma saccharinum, assembly GCA_022664845.1. Lineage (NCBI taxonomy): Eukaryota > Metazoa > Arthropoda > Insecta > Zygentoma > Lepismatidae > Lepisma > Lepisma saccharinum. The sequence continues at coordinate 5,788 of JAGDQP010065719.1, read as the reverse complement.
TTGCCAGATCAGCTTCTAAATTTGCCGGGAAGAGCCATATAATGAAAATTAAATAGTTAGGTACTTTAACAATATATTAAAACTCAGAATGTAAGGATATCTAACAGTTGATTTATTGACAATGTGAAGTTAACAGATTAATAAATAACTGAAATAATAATAGACTCAAATATAGTGCAAATTGAAATGTTACTTACGTAATAATTGATAAGTGATTACCTCGGTAAGGGGGAGCCAAAGAGTTTTCTTTTTATGAGATTTTGGTGCAGTCAGACATTAACACAAAAGGAGTCTTGAGAAGACTAATAATTATATTTGTCACAGCAAGGAGACCAGACCTTTAAGCTGTATGATCTCCGATAACATAGATTTGCCCTGTGTGTGTTTTAAACAAGTAAATTGACAGAAAGATTACAGACTTACGCTTTAGCTGATTACAACCTTCCAACGACCACTTCAACAACCTTACAAAGCGATGGTTGGAGATGGAGTGAGATGCTTTGAGAGTAGGCTGTTGCCTTTTTATACAGAGGTGTTGGAAAGTTGTTATTGTACAAAACGTACGTCATACACTTTTACTTTTACCAAAATATCTTAAACTGGAAATGTTGTTGGTTACAATTTTTGCTTAAGATTTCTATACTTGATTTGACGCATATAATCTGCACTGCCTTTCTTACTTACAATTCAGACATTAAATTATTACAACTATTAGGTTAATTTGTTTTTGGAAATTAAATAGCGAATTAAAGAATACGATATATTAAAGTTGCCAGAAAATGGTTTACACATTGGAAAAATTCTCACATGATGTCTTGTGACAGGTCTAGGGGAAGAATTTTGCAAAAAAATTTTGACATTCATTGCCTGAACTCTTAATTTTATTCGTGTGAGGCGATCGTGAGGCGATCCATTTTTCGTCCAACGTATATATGATTGAACGCGCTCAGCCAAATTGCAAGCAAAATATACTGACTGACACGTTTGATTTTCGGAAGTAGGACTTTCACGGTGAGCGCGAGGCCGAAAGCAGGAATTTATAGCTCCCATTTTGCACTTTACCAAGCACGAAAGTTGGCAGAAATGAAGAACTAACATTTGGAATTTGGGGAGAACAACTTTTCATCACAGAACGATTTTTCCGGATACTATCTTGGCTGTAGCACCTAGCGCATTACAATGAAAAATATAGAACTTACAGATATTGGATTTGGAACGGAATTCGAACTTACTTGTTCAATTTAGTAAGTCGCACTTAACCGATTTTGAGATTTAAAAAAAAATTGGTCATGGGATGAATTCTATTTTACCTAAAACACAGCACCTCATCGTACCGATGTGCAATCGTCGCGAGAAATGTCTCTTCGTTATATAAGATAGATAAAGCGGCGCTAAATTGCACCATGACGTCCTGGAGGCTTTAATATTTGTTGATGTGTGGTAAATCTTGAACCTGTGAACCAGGTGGATGCAATAGACGGTATTCACAAATCACCTCTTACATTAACTTCCGCCAGATTTTCATTATAGCCGACGTAAAGAGGGTAACAAGCATACATTAAGGGACAATAAGCGCACTCGAGATGATATTGACGTATTATGATGTTATGTTCTAGGATAGGATAAGAAAATCCAACTGTTCAATATGTTTTATTCTTTTCCACTTACATGGGACGCTTAAAGACAGTACAGAGAAATGCAGGGAATAAGCAAAGCAGATGAATACATTGGTATCAAAGTTTCCATAAAGTATAATATTATATTTTCCAATCATACCTTAATAACTTGTGTGGTCCCTTCACAATGTATTTTACTCCATCAAAAGTTGAGTACGTCAAATATTCCTTCAGTGTTTCACGCAAAGTAGAGTACAGAAATACATGTTCAGATGGCTCACTTATATTTGGCAAATCATTCAAATTCCTCCTGGAAGTAGTGATACATGGTGGTTATATGCCCTTGAAATTAATATTGAATCAGAATTCAATCGCTTATTTTAATAACTTTTTCCTGCAGTTTGTTGATAAATATTACATTAGTTGAATCTTATTTGAAACAAAATAGAACAAAATATGAATACAATTTATTAGTATTATGCGGAAGAAATTAAACATTAATAAGACATTGAATAATTTTGTAACATATTTTTAAAATTTACTTTCTGCTATTGAATCATTAAGTGATTTAGATAACAAAACTCGAATGGCCTAAGTTATGTTATAGTCATATGTTTGTTGTCCGTGTGTTGACATTATATTTTCATTAGAAATATATTAGGGATCATGCAGTCTCTTTGACTGTAATCTACAGGAACAAATGCGATTGAAATAAACGAATGAAGATCAGTACATTTATAGATGATACATTCATTAAATTTGGCAAGTCATCGGAAACCAATGAACAACGAAACCTGTCCAGTCAAAAAAAAATGAAAATAATAATTGCATCGATCATTGCAGAAACTGGACATGTCAGAAACTTAGTTTAGAATAAATACTACTTCTGTACATCTTCTATTTAAGTTATTTTACTAAAATATCAGTCGTCTTGGATTCATATGGATACCTGTACGCGCCAGGAATGTTTTGTATATTTGTTATGTTTGTTGCCAACAAAAGTTGAATGTGTACACATATGACCCTATGCACTGAATACATGAGAAGCTTGTAGTTTATACTTGAATAGAAGCGTAATGTATCAATCATTCAAACCATCAGTGGAAAGTTAATGCTTGGTACTATTGTCTGAATGTATAAGTACTGGATGAAATTATTAAACAATAATATCCATGTTATGCGGTACTAAAAAGCAGTGGCATTAGGTAAAACAACGTATCTTTTTAGTAATTCTTAGTAACACGATTTGCCCTAGTCGTATTCCCCAATATCCACACTGTTTTCATTGTGCTCCCAAGGCCCTGGCTGAATAACAGGTTACGTTTGCAGCAAATCGCAAAGCACATATCCTTGCACATAGTTCTGCAGTTATTTTAGATCTCGAAGCTTCTGATACATTAATAGGAACACATCCAACAGGATAATATTTCGTCTGGGGAAAAGCTGAAATGATAGAAGATACCGAAAGAGTTATAAGAATACGTAAAAAGAGAATATTTTGTTTATCCTCGCTTCTCCATATTTTCTTATATATTTCGAACATAGTGATTTGAATGATTTAATGCTTTTCCTATTAACCTCTTTTGCATTAAGGGATCGTGATGTACTTGCGCAGAAAATAAGTTTACAATATTTGTTCAACGGTGTATATTCTATAACGGGACTACGCAACTTCCTGATGCAATCGAAATCGCGGTCACAAGTTAACTATGATTATCCGCGAATGGGAAATAATGTGCTTTTCCCATAAAGCAAGCTCTAGGTGCGATATTCATGAGGAAGTAAACGACTGTGACGATCGCTTCCTTTATAGACGTCGTTGAAGAAATTTGAAATGTTAACACACTTCAGTTTCAAAATAGACACGCAGAGATGAGCAAACGAACAACTTTAAGCAAAGCCTGCGCACATTTACCTGATTCTACCCAGTTACGTGATGACTTGTTCATAAGCAAAAGGCTACATGCTTTATTACACGCTTACCTGAAATACCATGAAAGGTAACAAATGCGCAACAAAGGTATTTTACACACCAACGCACTGTTGCCGTCCCACTTCACATAATAGTCAAACCAGATGTTCTTGGGATTATTTTGCAAACGAATAACTGGGGACAGACTGTTCTGCTTTTCATTATCAGACTTGTAATCAGGAACAACAATTATAGACTCTCGATATTTGTTGTCCTTCGACGGATTTTCTCAATTCAATTTAACTTTGCATATATGTATTCTATGTATTCTTATTTTCGAAAGAAAGGAAATATAACATTATAATCGCTCTTTCAACGTGGTCAAATTTCTTGTAACATTCTAACCTACAAATAAGTCGTTTTAAGTCCTAACGGACGGATATTGTTTGCCTGAATAACTTTTACGACCAAGGTCTTTCGTTGTAGCTTGTGTAGTAACACTTCTCTTGTAATCTACATTATATATTCATCTCTTCTCTTGGGTTTCGGATACTCCATTTTATTTTCACTGACTGCACAAAGTCAATTCTACAGGAAATGAACCCCATTAAACGCCAGAATATTGACGCTTTTGTCATAACGCTCCAAAAATCACCATACATTATACAGGGTTACCAAAAATTGAAAATAAAAATATTCTTATATCTGCCACGATAAACAATTGTCTTAGAAATAAGATATCAGGATTCTATTTGTATTTAAAATATAAACAGACCAGTTAGCGATCTTATTTCCGAACTAATATGCCCTTATTTTAAATTAAACGAAAATCCTGATATCTAATTTCTGAAAACAAATTGTTTTTCGGTGCACAAATTGTCTTTACATAGTTAGTTAAAAGGTGTGCCAAATAACAAATATTTGAAACCAGGGAACTAGTTCACCGACGCAATAATAATCACATTATATTGTTATTTTAATATTCGTGTACCAAAGTTTCAGAGAGAGAAAGAGCATGTACTAAACATGTTTACTGTCTACACTGAACTAAGTTTTAAATCCCCACATCACAGCCTTAGAACTCGTCACGTACTTATTGTCTACACTGAATAGTATATCTATTGATGTAGAACTTGATCTCATTTTTGTCACATCAAGATCAGAAACGAAACTGATCTCATATTCATGGAAATGTTACAAGTATCCTTTCTGAAATGACCGATATATTAAAAATAATTGCAATTATTAAAAGAAATCTTACTGGCTGGAATATCTAATTCTTTGGTGTTAAATGTATGGAAAAGATGCGACAAAGTGAGAATATAAGAAAGTATGTATATGGGTAATGAGTGACAGTGAGAATGAATTACCCAAGATAATGATTACATGTACTGTAAAACATCTCGGTTGTGAATTTGAATTTGCATGACCATTTTTAATTAAAGTAGCTTCATACTTTGTTCTATATTTCATTATTTAAATTAACAATTTGCAAAGATAAAGGTATAAATAGTATCTTTGTTTCAGTCTTCCGTAACACTGTTAACGAAACGCAGCGTTCTGTAACACCATCTTTGCATAAATTATAACATAACAAAATTAACACATTCTCAGAACACGAGACACATCCTAAAGAATTCAAAATATGAGCTACATTTCAGCGTAGAAAGGATATCGGTACTACAAAATGAAACATGCCGTTGGCTTTAGCGTTTACCTATTTTGCGCGGAGATGTGTCAAATATCCAACAAACATGTTGTCAACTCTAATTTGCTATACCTGCCTGGAAGGTTGTCTGTTTAACACTCTTCTGAGTTCATTTTTTCCAGTATATATATATTTAGTGTTTGAGGTGAACATTGAGGTTTATAAGAAATTTAATACATGAGCACATTTAGCGTTAATACGTAACCAAGGCTTTGGCATACAGATCAGATTAAATTATTTCATACTTGTGCATATTTAAATGAATACTTTTAATTTCGTTCATGTTATCAAGTCTTTTACAATGTTACCGACAAAATTAGTGTTGCTTGTAAATCTTCGGCTAGTTTTCAGTACTACTTTGGGGTGTGTGTGGTGTTGCAGCGCATTGTTTTTACACAATAATTCAATATGACAAATTAATTAAGCGTTAATTACTCCACATTTGTACCGACACCCACAAAAAAGAACAGTACTTTAAATGGTAAGAAGTGTAGTGCTGCAACAGGGGATATATAAACATTTTTCTTTATTTTATTTCCATTTTTTTGCATA
>JAGDQP010065718.1:0-11383 GCA_022664845.1 Lepisma saccharinum | reverse complement strand
TACAAATCACTTCTCTAAATCACATTCGCTTCCAACATGGAATATGTTTCCTGAAAAAAAAATCCTCAATCTTCTTTCAGACTTCATAAAATTTCTTGTTTGCTATTATTGTTCAGTTACATATTTGCATATGTACTGATTCCTAACAGTATTTGCATAAATTATTGATTGAATGAATTGTTATTAACGTCCTAAATGAACTGGTGAGCTTCTAAGGACGGGACTTACTTGGAAAAGTGGGTTCCGAACCACTGCGGAAAGTGAATCAGACGCACAGAAACGAATCCGCTAACCTCTCGACCACCCGAGGTAACATATTAGAGATATTTAGTTCTGTAGCTATCTGACATAATTCAAGGTGAATCTATCAAAATATTTAAACCAAAATAACGAGTTGGATGTAAGTAAGACCTGCATAAGAGCATGTTTCAACTAGAATTAAGGAACTGCTCACTGTAATATCTCCGACAAGTGTGAGAGACACATTCTTTCTTCATAAGGAAGTAGCTAGATGTGAATATATAGATTGTGCTCCCTTACGAACTAAAGAATATATGTATACCAAATAGATCGAACTGCTTAGCTCAGTTGGTAGAAACGCTGTCTTAGTACAAACTGAAAAGGTTCTGGAAAATATCTCAGCGGTTCACACAGTTTGACTAAGGATTTCCCATAGTCACACCAGGCAAATTACCTTCAAACTACGCTCTAGCACCTTCCTTTCAACACCCTCCCTTCCGGCCTGAGGCAAAGTTGGCTAAAAGCCATATATAAATAAATAAATTCGAACCAATGTTTCAAATAGTAGAAATACATTACAGCACCGTCCAGCCACTTTCGAGTCAGTTCTTTGACGGTACTGCCACAAAAACTAGACTTTGGTCCATCAGCAAATGGCCGCATTTTGCCCATAAGGTAGGATCAGTGTGATGCACGTAGAGGCTTATTTGATCCCTTACTAGCTCTGGGCGTGCAGTTCATAGTCTTTGTCCACTTTTGAGGAACGCTTATACTTCGTTTAGATGGCTAAGATTGTTACGATGGTAAAAATTATGGTTGAAATAACTTACGTTTAGACTAAGGAACTTAACTTGCTTATCATGATTCTACTGCCTTCTTGTAGTGAAGAAAAAAGTTACATGCTAAGAGTATATCTTATTCTTTCTATACTCTAAGGTTACACGGCAAAGGATCAAATTATAAAATAATGAACGCAAATGAATTGATTGTAGCGTAACACTTTGTAGATTAGTTCTGCCATCATTCTTTTATATTTTAAAAGTGATACACACCACTAGGATGCTATATATTTCGATACAGAAAGAAATAAACTCACGAAGTGAGGTGCGCTTAACGGCCATCTTGCGTTCAGATAACTAACGAAAGAAGATAACCGTCAAGTTGACACTGGTTAAATTTGAACCCCGCGTTAACGGTAACGACAGTTTCCATTACGAAAATGATCTCGGTTAACGATAACCATGGTAAGATGTTAGTAATGTAAACAAGGCATTACATTAATATTTGTATCGCTCAAAGATGATAATCATTTGTTTGTATTTAATTTCCTATATCGGTGACCTAAGAGGAGACAATTTTCAATTTCAAGTAACTGTCTGTTATATTTGTTCACCAAAATGATGAAAAATAAGGACGTTTGTACAAATTGAAACTGAAAATAGACGTTGGAAACAAGGAAAGAAAAAAAAGAGCAGGAAATACTCAAATTAATTGGGCGCCTCGTGCCGACAAAGTTAAAAAAAGTGAAAGTCAAAAGGAGGGGGAGAAAAGTCGTCACTTTCACCAGACGCTGGCAATTTCTCGTTTCAAATTGGCAAAGGCACGCTTCAGTGCAGTTACTCCAGCTATCTTCAGGAAAGGCTTTTCACGATCCACTGATCATTATTGGAGGAATCTTCGTCTCCCATAGCAGTTCACCCACAGTTCGTTATAGAATTTTGTTCTAATGAAAAGATTTTTTTTATTTCTTTGGAAGGGGATAGTTGTAGAGATTTTTTTTATCATACTTCGTTTCTCCAATCGATTTCTAGAAGGGAGTTATTGTACTGATATTCCTGATAGACAAATATAACTTAATTTTACTGTCATTCATGACTATGGCTTTTCCTGTCAAATTTTCTATGAAGAAACGATAGAATTATGTTTCCAATTCTCTTCCATGACCTTATTTCTCTAGTCAAAGTTTGTGGAAGGAAATAGCAGAATTACCTTTCGCATTTGGATGCACGATCTTGAATTATTATTGCGAAAATTCTCACAAGAAAACAGTATGCAGGAGTACCCTACCGGTTGTCATTCATGACTAAATAATTCTACATTTTTCACCGTAGATCGCTGAATTAGCAGAATTACGTTACCAACCCAAATATTATAAATAGATAACTCTGATTATTTTCATCAAAGTTTCCAGAAAGAGGCAGCTAAATCATCTTATCGACTGGCATTCACGATCTTTGATTATTTTCACTAGAGTTCAGGAGAACAGCACGATTATATCACCAACTGAGCAGCATATTTGTCGACTTCAGAAGCTAAGTAAGTGTCAGTTCTACAATCGACTGCTTAACTTCTAGTCAGCGCTAAGTTGAGGCCAAATCTGATTTTGCGTACTCTCATTGGCCAAAATCAGACTTGGCCTCAACTTAGCGCTGACTAGAAGTTTAGCGGTCGATTTTAGAACTGACCCAAAGGATTATAAAGTGACATTGATGAATGAAAAAGTTTGAGTTAATCTTTTGTATATAACCCGAAATATACGACACAAAACTGCCATTTTTTGTACAAAGGAACCTTGGACCTAAACGTGTCCGTGTAAGAAAATATGTCAATTTTGTGTGACACATATTTCGGGTTATATCATCGCTCTCAGGAAGACATAAGGGCGTAAGTGACATGGAAATCCTCTACACTTACGCTCTTATGCCTTAAAAGCAAAGATATATACAAAATTCTACCTCGAACTTGTTTTTATTCTTAAAATGTAACTTGTATACCTTTTATTCTCGAGTTTCATAATTTTTGTCTCTCTTTTTGTGTACATTAGATTACATCTTTCTAGTTTTACTTTATCACGTTTCATTTTCTCTGTCTGATTGAATTGAATGTTATTCAAGACCTTTAGACAACTTTGGCTCAGCCCATATGGATGATTTTTGGTATTTACTGGAATGAAGTAAGAGAAAATGTTTAACCCCAAGAAAACTCACGCACAGGGTGTTTCTCCGCCATAAAGCCCACATGACATGAGCTGGGATTGAACCAACGACTCCAAGCACTAGGCCTGTACCACTGAGCCACCACTGCCCTTCTCTGTTTGATCATTTTATAAGCTTTTGAATCGTATTTGTGTAATACACGCTCTTCGTATACCAATATCCAACAAACTGATTTAAGATTTGAGTTACGGGGCCTTGATTTAACAGTCTCTTTTGAATCTGGCAAGACTACAACCTTCTTTTATAGTAATTTTCTAATATATACACTGAGTCTTAGCACCTAAACAAAAACAGGTAGAGAGAAACTGACTTAAGATCGACCACAATATGTTAGACGCTATAGTCCGTTTTTCATAGTACTTTTCAACTTTGTACTCGTCTATAACGTTAGCTAGAATCTCAACGAAATTGTCGCTGAAACATTTTTTTTAATTATGTTGTTATATACACACTTTGGTATGTTATCATTGGAGCCGCCCTAAGATTATATTTTTAATTGATTTCTGATTATTTACTTTGCGCTGCTCTATTTAATCGCTTCCTCCATCTTTTGCTTACTAGGAAGATAAGTCAAAATGTTTGTTGTTACAGTTGTCAGTAACAGGGGCATATGCCTCAATATTGCTTGTCAATTTTCAATCAAGGGAGCGAAATCCATGGGAGACTTCTGCATAATATAGAGACACCGAAACGGAGTGTATAGAAATTCATTGAAAAATTCAAAATGGTCGCACAAGTGCTTTTGCGCAGTTATGCTTTCTTTAGATTACTAATGTAAGATTGTTACGGTGGTAAAAATCATGGTTGAAATAACTCCGTTTAGACTACATAACTTAAATTGGTTATCGTGCTTGTACTGCCATTGTCAGTAAGAAAAGCTTAGAGTAACAAATCTCCTCTTCCTATACTCTAAGGGTAAATTATAAAATAAGGAATTGATTGTAGCGTAACATTTTGTAGATTTGATCTGCCATCATTCTTTTATACTTTAAAAGTGATAGGCACAACTAGGATGATATATATTTCGATAAAGAAACAAACAAACTCACGAAGTGAGGTGCGCTTAGCGGCCATCTTGCGTTTAGATAATTAACGGAAGAAGATAACCGTCGTAAGTTGACGCTGGTTAACATTGAAACCCGCGTTAACGGTAACTACCGTTTACATTACTAAAATGATCTCGGTTAACGATAACCATGGTAGGATGTTAGTAATGTAAACAAGGCATAAGAGGGGAGCCGGATGTCCAACGACGGCCACAAATGACGCCTAGAATATTGAGCTCGCGGCCGTGAGATAGCTCTGTTAGACAGGTACATGAGTGACTATCGGTGAAGTGGTAAATTGTTTACAGATAAGTCATGGTTCTGCCTATAACAATATCCACAACAGACTAAAGTTTCATAAAAGTTTGTACAAAATGGGTCCCAGAACTCACAAGTGTTTGCACACGAGTTTTGGTTACAGGGAAAACGGAGTGGACATGAATAACTACGCTTCAGGAAAACAGGAATGGCATCAACATCCTGCAAATTGAGAAACAATATTAGGATAGATCGCTTGGGTGCTAAAACTACAATTGACTACAGAAAAAGCAACCTTTTCGATAATTTTACGTGCCTTGAGACATTATCTCTTTAGTAAACCACACTTCCGAAGGTGTGGAGTCTATTAATATTATAAAAGCCGAATACTTTAGGGCATTATCATTTTACATCTAAACCACCGTTCATAACTGTGTTTATCTTGTAATGCAAAGATGCTTTGTCATAGAGACATTGCTACTCCAATTAGTGACATAAAATACACAGTTCCAACTCTGTATCACCTCCTGAAACTTCTCCCTTACGCTCCCTGCCCCCACTGTCTCTCTCTTTTTGCAACGTAAAACTCGGTTTGCGTTGTAACACGAGTCTTTTTGTCACCCTTCTTTTGTCTCCAATTAGCCACAGCTTTATGACAGACCTTGCAAGCGAGTAACACTTGAAGGTAATGGTCAGAGAGGGTGAGGAAAAAAGACAGAAGTATAAGTGTTGCCAGTAGTACAGCGTTTATCACTACAAGAACAAAAAATTGATTTCTTTTAAAATGTCTCCTTTAGGATTCATATCTAATCCAATCTCCAAATATTTGGACAGTATTATAAGACGAGAATATGAAGATTGAGGTAAAGGAATAAAGGCGTAGTTAGTAATGGTGGAAGTTGGTTAGTCGGAATAATTGAAAGTTTTGTACTAAAACTATGTGATGAGAGAAAACTTGTCCTCTAAAAGAGACAAATGAAAGACAATTGAAATAAATTGTAATGTGGAGAAAGTCACATGAACATCACTGGTAAAACTGATGTGTATGAGAGGACATGTACCCTCCGATATTATGCGCATTAGGGATCGTAGTAACTCCGCAATGTTGAGTAGAATTTTTTACATGTTGTATCAAAGCGAGGAATGAAATATCTGAACAAATTTTTTCTTTTTTAATTTCACACATGGTATTACTTATAGAAATTTGTACATGTGTGAAACTAGGTGATAGAGTAGACAAAAGGCGTAAAGTAAAGAACGTTTTGTCAAGCAAAAGGTTCAGAATGTGGAGACATTCTTTAGTGTAATAAAAATTTGATAGCCTGTGTCGGGTAGAGAATTCAGCACTTCTCGAGACATCTGCTTAGGTTTCAGACGCTAAATCTGGGAAGTTTCTCTGTTCCTGCTCTCTATCCCTTCGTCTGTCGACAACTTTCAACTCAGGACTACTAAGCTGGTTGAGGTGTCGTTGGAAAGGCCTCAACGATTCAATTTCAAGTCGGTATAGAGATCATCCAGAACGGATAAGTGGTTCCCGAGTGGTGGGGTGACGTTTCCTCATAGCTATTTCCAACTCAGGAACTACTACGGCTACAAAGCTGCTTGAGATGTCATTGGAAAGGCCTTGAGGAGATGAGTTTAAACCCGTGCAGATCATCCAAGTGGGATGAGCGACTCCCGCGATTGAATGGGGGGTCAATTTCCATGGAGTGACCAATGGAAACAATCGACAACTTTCAATTCAGAACTACTGTAGCTTCGAAAGTAGTCCCCTTTTTATTGATTCCGCCTATCTTGTTTGAACAATGATAGCGTTTTGCAAAATTATTAAAGTATGATGGGACAACTTTTATAATATCATGGTTAAGGAGGAATCTCCCAAGTATGAACTGCCAGTCCCAATACCGCACACACACATACACAAACACACATATATAGAGGGAGGTGCAGATTGTCTACATCAGTGTTATTAATTTAGATCAATCTGCGAGCTAAATTACTTTGTGGGTGGGCTTTTAGATAAGTAGCTGAATCCTACAAGATTGATTTTCTTTCCTTGACATCAACTATGCAACTCAAGATGAAACACCACGACGAGGTCGAAAAGATAGGCTTGTTACTGCCAAAGAGATCTAGTTACAAATGTGTTATGTTATTAGACTATCTTCAAACAACAATCACCCTTTAACAATGAAATCCCTTAGCCAAATTGTAAGCAATCGGGGAAAGTTGTGTCTTATGAAGAGTGTTTTGGCAACATGTCAGGAAGTGAAGAACATTATTCCGAACAATTTATTTATGGAACTCATGCATGATTGGTACACAAATGGTGAAGAAGAAACTAATATTTTTATGTATGAAAAGAGTAAATAAACCTTTATTTTGGACTGTGCATGTCTTCAAATTAGAAAACATCCGTTTCTGATCTGGGTGTTGGCTTTGATCCCAAAATAAATAAACTTGAACCATGGAAACTAAATGAGTTTTATTATAAAAATGTCTAGAAGTATCAGAAAATGAAATTTAATTTGATATTTACATTCCAATTACTACTAACAATTAAAAGCAGTAATCAAGTATATCTAAAACTCTATGAAACAACATTAGTATAAAAAAAGTTGTGGGTATATGTTTCACGCACATGATGTTTTTCTAATGTTTTCGTAGTGCTCACACACATCGTCATTCTCCAACCCAGCACATAAGACATGAACCCACCTTTGGCACTGACAACATATCAGTCATACTTCTGCTTGCTTATCCTCAGAGAATCTCCCAGGGCAATACAACCGCTATTCATTTTCTACTACGGCACCAAGACCAAGGAGAATTTCATCAGAGTTGTCATCTAGAGAAATTTCATCGTGGGAGTCTTCAGATGATTCTGATACCTGTTGTTGTTTGTGCCGTACATTTTCCAAACTCTGAACTATTTACTGCTTGTTCTCTTCGCTGATCGTAATTTGTTGTTTGTTCTCTTTGAGTCTTCCTTTACGCTGCTTGTCTTTCTCGAGTTTTTTCTTTCTTTTTTCTTTCTCTCAACCTCTTGTTTCTTTTTCAGAGATTCTTCAAGAACAGATTTGTGTGATATACCTATGAATTGAGTTTTCTTTCTGCAAGCAATCTTTCCAGTGCTAATATTGAGGTGCGGAACGAGACCTATATAAGATGCTTGCGGGCCTGTAGTTCCTAATATAGGGAACCCCATATCAGCTAACTTTTCAGATCAATTTAATGACGCTAAATCATGCAATTACAAGTACAAATTATAACTAATACAAGGGTCTAATTGCGTTGTACAAAGTCTCTTATCTAGTTATACGTATTATGATGTTAACTCTAATACAAAACCTTCAATGCTGCTCAAAACAAAGAACGCATCCCACGCCCTGTTCTGTTCCAATTGATGACGATGAGGTTGTTGTTTCGTCACACCTCTCTGCACGCTTTCTCCGAGTAGTTTGCTTCACGTGCACGCCGTGGAAAACAACCTCCCAAGTTTACAAAACCTTTGCAAAGTAGGTTGCTTTCCGCTAAGATCGACTTGGCACTCACTCCAAAAATAGCTTTTACAGATCACATTCATTATTGTTTCACAATTCGAATATTGAACTTTTCAGAAAGAAATAATGTATCAATATGTAATTGCAGTTACAGTCTAGACCAGTGTTTCTGAACCTGATGTGCCACGCGACACTTGTTGAAATGACGTGAATTGTTAAGTGTGTCGCAATAAGTGAGGCTGTGATTTTGCTGCCCAAACTAATTCAAATACTTTTACTCAATATTTATTTTAAAAAAATAAGGAACAAGGTAAACTTAGTGTGTGTAAGACCGAGTCACCAGATGATCGAGTCAGGTCATTTAATGGGTCCGAGTGAAATACGTTGAGAATCATTGGTCTAGACCAGGGTTTCTCAACGTGGGGCTCGCGAATGCATGACAATTCCGACAAAGTTGGAAAATCGAGTTTTACCGCGACAATTCCGACATTGTTCTTAATCATATTTCAGCCACGCGTTTTGTATTACTCAGATAGCGTCAATCCCGACACCGTGACTGCATTGAAGAAGAGAACTAGTATTTTCTTTGGAAATACCAACTTTTGAATTATACTCGAATTACCCAATAGTTCGAAATATCCCAGGTTGATGCGAAGGAAACCGAGGACGTGGTTTATTGTGAAAACGGAGCAAAGTTTTTGTGGTTATGATTCTCTTAGAATGGAAGATTTGTGATTGTGGTTTTGTGGAAAGCACGAGGTTTGGAGAAAGTCGGTGAGCAGAACTTCCAAAGGATTTTTGGAGTAAATTACAAGAAAACTTTGGAGTAACTCACAAGTAAGTCAAAGAAATTACTCACGAAACTACAATTAAATTCAAGGTAAGTGAATAATTAATCTAACTGCAATTTTCCTTACAGCAGGATTAAAGTCCAGCCAAGGACAGCGAAAGTATGGAGCTAATTAAATACGTTGTGGTAAATTGAAAATAAAGGTTATTCACTAGCGACTAGCTCTTAATACGTGAATTTTAAATTAATTTCAAGGCGAAGCAACTTTCAGTGACATTTATCCTAAAAATTAAAAAAAAACATTCTAAAATTAAATTCTCTACTGTACAGACCTCATCCTAATGTTTACAAATTACTGAAGTAGTTAAGAAATGAGGCGCAGTATAACGACCTTCTACTTGATAGAAAATCTCTTAACCTTCCAGGAAAACGTAAACGTAAAGAGTACATGAAGTTGGATGAGAGAAGATAAACTTCATTCTCTGCAGTCACGGTGTCGGAATTGACGCTATCTGAGTAATACAAAACACGTGGCTGAAAGATAATTAAGAACAGTGTCGGAATTGTCGCGGTAAAACTGGATGTTTCCAATTGTGTCACAATTGACGGTGTCGGAATTGTCGTGATACCGGGGCTCGCGACCCCGCAAGGGAGTCTGGGTTATGTGCAAGAGAGTCATCAGAGGAGTTGAAAAAATAAATTTAACTAGGGGTTTGTGTGCGAAAACCAATCAATTTCACAGAAGGTATTTTATTTTACTTGTTTTTATAATTACTTAAGATAATGTAATTTGTTGAATAGTTTTTCTATAACATAATTAGGATATGTATTACCAAATAAAGCAAATCAATTGTCATGTTTTCAAATCAAAAGCGAATACTACTCAAAATAAAAAAGGACAAATATATTTAAAACGTTACGAAAGATTGCACAAAGTTTACAAAGTTAGCGCGAAGTCTGAGTATATTATGATTTAACCAGTTTGAAAATGCGCGGTTCGATTTTTGTGATACATTGTATCAAGTCATTTTCAGTCAAAAGTTAGTTACCCATTCTTGTCCTAAATACCACGTTTCTAATATACAGACTCTTTATTAATTCTTGTAACTGAGAAACGGACCGGTGAAAGCGAAAGTTTTTCAGGTATTTCCATGAAATTTTCTACAGTTGCTCACAAAACCCACTTTCGAAACTGTGAAAATGAGTTTGCAAAACAAAATGTTAACCCCATTTTCGTGGTTCAAACTAAAAAGTGAAATAGATCGAGAGATGCTACAATATTTTATAGGCAGAAGTCAGCGTCTGACTTAATTTCTTGGTACTAATTAATAACACTAGAAAAGAGAAAGTGGTCCTCTGAATTAACATTGATTACATTGATTACCCATAAGCGAGGTTCATTTTTTAGTTTGAATCCCCAAAAGAGGGATTCAGATTTAGTTTAGGAATACTATTTTCGCAGTGTCAAAAAACTTCGGGTTCTTGTAAGCAACTGTAGAAAAATTCATGAAAACACCTTGAAAACTTTCGTTTTTACAGGTCTGTTTCTCAGTTACGTGAGTTAATATACAGTATGTGTATGTGTCTGTGTGTGTGTGTGTGCGTGCGTGCGTTAAAGCCATCAGGAGGCTATTTAATACAAAGGAAACAAAACCGCTTATTACAAACAAGAAAATTACTTTTGGGGCTCGCCGGGTAGAAGACACGGTAAAACGGGGGTCGCGGCATGAAAAAGGTTGAGAAACGCTGATCTAGGCTATATGAAGAGCACAGGAAAAGAACGTAACTTTGTCCATTTTGGACAAAATTAAGGTAAAAGTACGATCAGTTAGCTCTTTAAAGAGCCTTCCTAACAAGCTATCACCTATGATAGCATGCATTCTGTCTGTTACAAGAAAATCTTGGTTTGATGTTCAGCTACACGCAACACGTTCCTGCAAAATAATTTTTTTAAAAAAAATGGACAAAAGCACATTATTTCCCTGTGTAAAATCTTTATTTTGCACGGGCCATTTTTATTAAGTTTCACTTCTGCCCGTCACGATTATGAATACGATGCTAGTTAAAATTCACATCCATGCCCTAGCCGCGATTCGAACCCGGAATCTTTGAGTCGCTGGCTTAGCACCCCAAACCACACTGTTAACAGCTCGGCGTCTGATACATTCTCATGTTAAAAAGAAGGTTGAAGGTGATAAAATCCTCCTTTTTGTTTGTTGCAAATCGTCACCCTTCCTTAGAACAAGGTTTCTCAACCTGGTGGTCGTGACCCCTAAGGGGGTCGCGAGGGAGGGTGAAAAAATTAATTTAACTAGGGTTTTGTACGTTAAAAATAATAAATTGCAAAGAAAGATTATGTCGTTTGCTGAATAGTTTTGGATAGTATAATTAGGATTTTTATTATAAATACAGGAAATAAACTGTTATGTTTTGAAATGAAAAGAAAATATTCCACAAATTAAAATAACTGTGGAATCGCTGGCTAGAAGATATAATAAAAGGGGGTCGCGGGGTGAAAAAGGTTGAGAAACGCTGCCTTAGAGTAACCAT
>JAGDQP010065716.1:0-11384 GCA_022664845.1 Lepisma saccharinum | reverse complement strand
CGTACTGGAATTGATCTTGTTTGATGCAGATGGCCAGAAGATACAGGTGAAGAATTTATGCTTGCAAGTTCGATCCAACCACTTGTACACATTCGCCTGGTTCTCTCACATTCTTGGAGAGAAAATTCAAGATAACTGTCAAATACGACGTGCAGTTCTTGCAGAGCGCATACTGGCTTTGATATTTGCAGAATTCTCTGAACAACATCTCCAAAGGATTTCATTGATGATAGCTTAACCATTCGCAATTGGGACATATAATCTATAATAACAGCAGTTTTCAGTGAGAAGACTTGTTCGAAATGAAAGTCGTCAAATGAGTTTCTTTTCCAATTGTTGAACGAGTATGTGTTTCACTAGTTTTGTAGCAGAATCTCCATCAAATAGTGCGTTTGTTCTAAGAAGATCGTGGGGACAGAATGTCATTTATGGATTCCCCTCTTTCTTTTGCCACATCTACCATATATCTCTATGGGCTTGGGAAATAATTTTATTCAAAGCCACTAATCGAGTTCTTCTGTTTGCTGCTTGTGTGACATTTCCAATTAAAGTGTAGAAGGTTAACTTTATTTATTATGTCAAACAACGATTTTACTTTCAATACAAATCTCTCTTGCTTCAGTTGTGCGTATGATGCTGACCCATGTGCAAATATATCCAGTACACGTGTCTTTATATTGTTATCCACATATTGTTTTGTGACAAAGTTATGCAATTTCACATGCTTAGCCAATTCCCCGTTTCTCCATACATTGAACAAGGCTATCAACATTTCTATTAAAACTTTCCCCTCTGTTTCCAACAAGTATGTAGAGAGGAACCGTTTCACAGTGGTCCATTCATTTAGAATTTGTCACCTCTCTGAAAACATTGCAAATAGAAAGCATTTCGTGGTAATCTAGCTGTCGCTGAGCAACATACTCACTTTTACGTGTTTGACATACAATTCCCTTGAAGCTTTTCTGTGACCTCTGAATAGTTTGTTCTAAATTCATATCGGGAACCACAGCATAAAACCGTCCTTCTCTGTCGTTGACCACGAAGTGTCCTTGCATTAATTTGCTATGAAGGTACTTATTTTCTACTTCTAGTTTTTACACTTTCCAAATACGTCACATACAATCGAATTAACAAAATACAGGAATCAACGACTCCTCAGTCTTCACGCGTAACTCCCAGTCACCTTTCCGATCTGCATGTACTAAGTTTTTTTAACTAGACCGATGGTACAACATTTCCCCAGTACTTGCATAGCTATGACTTATCCTCACACTCTTTGATGATCTCTTCAAACTTGGCTCTCAAGATTGGTGATATAGAAAAAGTGCATTGAATATTGCCTGTCCTTGCCTCACTGTGTCCTTTGAATGAAGTGTGTCCTGTACCTTGCTCATTTTTTCCAAAACATCTGCGAAACCTGATTTATCATTCTTATTCCAGAAGGCCATCCAAAATGTACCCATAGCCTCAGAGATGATAAACATACCTTGTAACGATCGAAGCTAATGAGTTCCGCTCAATATGGACTGTACAGTTTTGCTTCCAAAGATTTCAGTCTCAATGAGTGCATCCTCTATACTACATCCGCTTAAATAACTTCCTGCACACCGCAAGGCAACTTTTGCCATGTGGAAAATGCCCAACGTAGATAAAGATCAGTAAATTCCTCTGGATTGCTCATACAGATCTCAGTGACAATACGAAAGACACTTTCGTCACATAATATTGGCAGGATTGTTGGTTCAAGCTGAGCACGTGCATTTTGGAAATTCTTTAGAGCTGTATATACGGTTCCGTAGTTTGTGACAGGAGATAGTATTACAGGTGAATAGCCAACATTTATTTGTTTATTTATTTGTGCATCTTCAACAGAGATGTACATCTCCAGTTAAAGAAGGCATATGCAGTTTACTATTACAAAATATTATAATACAAAGATAGAAATAAGAATACAAATTTTCAACTTCATATGTTTGAGGAAGGCATCCGGCTGATAAAAAAAAATGACATGATTTGCCATTTAGGTCCTCGATGCCACCTCATTCTTTCAATAACATTTTTTTTAATGGTACAAAGAAAAGAAAAAAAGAGATAACTATAAAGTAACAACTACATCAAGCAAATATTAAGTATGGATCACAAGCAACTACAGATAAGTGTAAAATATGGAACACAAAGGAGGATGCAAAGTTTTGGTTACTTGTATTTAAGGAAAGGCATACGGTTATTCCAAAGATGACAGATCTTCGGAACTTCAGAAGATCTGCAATTCAGGCCCCGCCTGCCACCCTACTCTTTCTGTAACAAAACTTAGATTAAGGTAAGACTAAGAAAAGGAGAGAAGAAGAAATAGATTGACAACAGCAAACAAGACTTACTATGATTTAAAAGTATCTACAAATAGTGTGCTATTATATAAAACAATGATTTGTTTAAAATTAACTTTGTTATACTATATGTCATGAGCCGTTTTTTTTTTTCAATAATTTTGTGTATATTGAAAATGTTAAACTGAAATCTAGATCTCGACATTTTTTAATAAATTATTATACATTAAACAGACTCTGGGGAGTGGTGAAGATTTGTGTTTTTCTGTTCTTGGAATTGCACATGATAATAAATCTCTGGAACGAAGATTACATTTTCTGATGTTAAAATTTATTCTACATAGGAATGTTGCGTTATCAAGAATACCATTTACAGTTTTGTATAGGAATATCTGATATAGTAAAATATTAAGGCAGTGCTTGAGGGACTAGTGGGATGAAGTTGGACAGAATGGGGAGGTGCAACTTTACTTTATTGTAGTATGTATAATAAGCAACTAACCAGAATGCCCTTTCCACTCCAATGAAACGTTTATCCTTCTACGCATACACAAAAATATAATTAAATATTTCAGTAGTGTTATCGTTTCCCCTGAAAACTGTCTTTCAGAAAAATAAATTTTCCTCGTTTTGTTCAACCGGTATGATAAAATGTGGTAGTCATTTAAATTAATAGTAAATTCCATTGCACATCGGAAACCATTAACATAAACTGCGGAAGCTATGAGAACAGTTGCAATGATATAGGAAGAAAAGTTATCAGTAAATAAACCACTGTGAAAGATAAATGCAAAATGTAATTTCTGTTTTTACAATACCACTGCTCATGTGGTTAGAATGAATCATCTGCAGTGAATAATTTAATCTTCAGTGGAGTAAATATTACTGTGTATTACAAGTTTTGGACACAGGCACACTTTTACATACGTGGAATCATGTTTTATAAACATAAAGCGCTGTATACCGCATTCAACGTGCTACAGATGTAGGAAGCTGACGTATTCAGTCACCTATGTCAAATATTGGCAAATTTGTATGCACTTCCGCCATTTACAACTTCAGCACTGTGCTTTGTTGTTTCTCACACCATTCCACAGTGTGGCCGATTCCATAAAAGCTGGCCAAAAGTCAAAAACTCAAGTAAAAGATCTCAAAATCTGTACTCGTTTTTTTTAGGTCGCTGATTACGAATCTGAAGTCAATGTTGCAAAATATAACCATGTTTATCCCCTATTGACAACCCCTATTCGCGAAATAGCCTGTATATCATGTTACAATCAAGATGCATGTCATTTTAATGCTTTTTTTGGGGTCGCTTATTACGAGTCTGAAGTCAGAGTTGCAAAATGTAACCTCCTAACAACATTTTAACATGTACTTAGTTAAATGATAACGTATACTTAAATGATATTCTTTTTATAAAATATTACGTTGTTTTTTTATAAATGATTCCTGATTGGATGCAAATTCAGTAATAATTAAAAACATATATTTGCAAATGCTTTGTTATATAATAACGGCATTATGATAAAATTATGTTTTGAAAAATTAGTTTTTATTATTTATAATCATAAAACAATTTATTGTATTAAAAATGTAATTATAAAAAATCGGTTTCATCGTCAGACGATAAATTTATCGATCCATCAGTGTCTTCTGATGTCGTCATCATCATTCATAATTCGATGGAGAAATGATTTCCTATTGTACCTGGCGACCAGAATTTCGCAAGTGGGTTTTCGGTTTTCCTGCTGTCGTGTAGAACCATTTTCCCACCTTCTGAATCTTTCCCATGGCTTTTAAACGTATGGAAACTGCTTTTCGTGTCACATTTAATTGATCCGCGAGTTGTTGTTGCGCTTGAGCGTCATCCTCATCCAACAAAGGTTGCAGTTCGCTGTCTGCAAACTTTCTCGGTGGTCTTCCACGTTCTTCGTTTCTCACGTCAAAATCACCACTTTTAAATTTTCTTCAAATGGTAAAAAAAATCAATGCTGTCCGCACATCGTAGTTTGTAGGTACAAATTGCGCCATGTTCAACGCTATTAAACACTACACTATTACATGAAACTTTTCTGGTTGAGAGTTGCAAATCGTTATCAGCAGTCAAAACAAGCAAGTGGCGCCAAGGGCGCAGTTTTACGGTAACCACAGTGACAGCTAACGCCGTCTATGCACAAATTCCGGTTTCATATTCACACACCTGGTAGTATGTAAAAAAAAAGATAAAGCTATCCCCTGTGCGATACGCACGCTCCGCGAACGGTGTATGGGGGATGTGGAGGTAGCGCTCCACATTTTCTTAACTTACGATACGAAGTGAGGTGGGGTGGTCAGTCCCACGTTCGACTGCTTTTACCTTCCCAAGGCGCCCAGAAATACCAAAGACACTGGTACTCAATTTGAAAGAAGGCTGAGTGCACCTCAGAGCGCCAGGCATGGGAACACTGCAAGAAAAGTCTTCATTCAGCGTCTGGTCGAGATTTGAACCCGGGCTGCCCGATTCGTAGTCAGATGCGTTACCGTCTGAGCCACGGCGACTCGCTATATAGTATGTCGTTTTCAAAAAATTGAATAAAAAGCAAGGGGAAACTTGGAGCAGCTATTTTTTTATTGAACAAAATACGTTTGACTATAACTTGAAACAAGTCTGACAGCGGAACAATACGGAACAACCAACATAACTTCTTCATAACAACACATCGTATTTTAAAAATTTCAATTAATAAAAATCAATAACAATTATTGTGTCACTAATAATTTATATTTGATAAATTATTATTTCATACTTTTTTTTACATTCTACGTACTTTCAGACGTTGGTTCCATTTTATTTGATTATGATCTGCTTCAATCTACAGTTTTTATACAACTTTCAACACGTGCGTCGTTTACTGCCTCAGTAACAAAATAGATGCCAATCGAACAAAGGTAGCTTTGAGACTCCTATTCTGGGACAGATAAAAGGAAATAAACACTTTCATAAGTAATTTCTGACCATTACAGATGTACTGTAACCAACCCAACATGAAAAAAAAATCCCTAACTAGTTACTTTCGTTTCTACTTTTGGCCAGCTTTTTTGGAATCGGCCGGACTGTGCACCCATTCCATGCCAGATGGTATCAGAGTTGTCTAACCATTTACGGTCTAATCGCCCTTAATGAATGAATGAAAGAAAAATGTTTAAGTGAGGATAAAACGAATAAAAAAGGCATTTTGATAGTTTCTTGAACGAGCTTTTCTAGAATTACTTATAGTTTAAGATCTTCATTTGATAAATTTATCCAATGAGAAGATCTTGTGAAATAAAAAGGTTCGAATAGAAAATGCAGCACCTAATCCGGGAGCATAGCCTGTAATTACATGTTTTATTTAACACACACTCATGAAGAAAAATAGGCAGCTCGCATATGCCATTATGCGACAGCTACTTATTAGTCCCACAGCCCACAGCTACATGTTTAATGTAAAAATTGTTTATTTTCTAAGTTACCGATGGAACATTGCATTGAAGCTCAACTTTTTTTTTTAAACAAAGTCTCTAACAGACACTGCGAAAGGCTCCACCAAGTTGTTTCCCAATGGAAAGTGTCAGCGACAAAATGAATGTTGGAATACTGCTGGACGTTTCTTCGTGAAGCACTAAAAGTGCAACACAAATTACAATTTACAACATGACATCCTACTAACACATTTAAATCATTTTAAACTGAGTTATTCTAATAGGTGACATTCATTCTAATGGTTTCAAATTTATTCATTATAAATGATAAGGTAGAAAATAATGTTATATGTTCTCAAAATTCACCGTATCATGTTTCTATATTTTTAGATAATCTTGTATTAGTCGGAGTTTTCGTTGGAAGTTACCTTTGAGATGATACATAGAAACCTGAATATCACAAAACACTAATTATTCTATCTCTATCACTATCTCCATCGTTCTTCTTCCCATCTCCGCAAGCGTCTTCCATCCAGATATTTTTAACGCGAATGATCTCCAGAGCCCTGTATTCGAACCCCATCTCAGCCTCGTCCGCTTCAACAGCCACATCCTTTTCAGCTTGATGCGAGACCGACCAAAAATTAGACCGTATGGACCAAGTGGGTAATCGGGTCCGTATCCTACTTTTCTGACGCATCAGGTTAGGGCTGCCCTATTTTTCGTCTGGTTCGGATCGCACCGGAAAGTGTTGATGTAGAATCGGATCGCACCGAGATCGGGCACGAATACAGGGCTCTAGTAATTATCCAGCCGCTGTGGTCCTTTATTCAGACACCTGCACTGTTAAGCGGCAGTGGGGATAGAGCATATCTTGCTCATTTTAATTGTTCCTCAGTGTTTTCAGTCTCACCAGGCGAATACCGGGACGATACCTTCTATATAGAGTTGTCGATCCTATTTGATTCCCTTCCCACTTCCTACCCCAGTAGCACATGATTGATAAAACGTTAACAAAATGGTTTAATGTTCTTCTTTTCAACTGTTTATTCAACGTATAATGGTCGAAGAAAACTTTTAAACAGTGTATCCAACTATTGTTCTGAGGATCACTGAATCTCCTATCAAATTGACTACCAGTGTGTCCTTGGTATTCGTGGACATCTTGGGAGGTAAAATCGGTCGGCCGTGGGACTGACCACCCCACATCAGTTCGTGCCGTAGGTCGAGAGTATGTGGATCGCTACCTCCACATCCCCCATAAGCCGTTCTGCTCGTACGCATCGCACAGGGGATAGCTTTATCTATCTTTCATCCAACTATTATATGTTGAATAAACGGTGAAAAAGGCGGGAATGTATTACAAAAATATATTCGATAGCATTGTAAATAAGTTGATTAGTTAAAATACTTTTTTCTGATTTTGTTGAATCTGAACCACTGTGCGATGGTGAAATTTGAACCCACGGAGATAGAAACAATGTGTTTGTTGTCCAAATATCACAAAAACTTATTCGTTTAATTCTCACCATTTTGTTTTTGTTTATCTTTGATTTGTTTATCCTGAAGCTCTTACATTTAAATTTTCAAAAACATAAATTTTGAAGTCTCTTTATATTACTTTTCATCTTCTTTTCCCAGTATCTACTTGTCCTTTTTAGTGGATATTCTAAAAACATATTTTCACTATTTTTAGAGCATATTTTAGCTGTTTCTTCGTGCATATCGATTCGCCCTCTTGTGGCATTCAACGTTTCGTACTCCTACATAGAAACATCATCAGGAGTTAATAAACATGTCTAAAGAATCGAAATTAGGAAGGAACAAGAAATGTTTCATTCATTCACACCTCCATATATTTGTGAGTGTCTCTAATTACTTTCATTTCCTGATTGCCAATGGTTCCAACTATGGGAGCAAACTTCGAAACGTGATTCATTTAAGAATTCATTTAAGCAAAGCTTATAATTACCAGCTAAGAATTTCACACTGGCAACGAATTAATTTGCACAAGAGACAAACATAGAAAGTCCCTCTGTAAGCAGCCTTCCGTCATTGACTTTGCTTGCATACTCTCCTGGGTACAATTTAGATTGCCATTTGCGATATTTCTCGGTTATTTAATCTTTTCCTAATTCAAAAAGTCTATTGCATAAGTCATCAAATTTTGAAGTCTTTTTATATTATTTTTCATCTTCTTTTCCCAGTATCTACTTGTCCTTTTTACTGGATATTAATTTGATTAAATTGATAAGGTTCAGTGAAGTAGCCCATAATCTAAACTAAACCCTAACAGTGAACTATGAAATAAAATGTTAAGTTTAATATTAACTATATAGAGTGTGAACTCTTTAATTTAGCCACAGAATCAAGATACTAAAAACATTCGAACATAATAAAAATCATTTTATTAGAGATCACTCAACTTTACTATTTCCAGATAATTCAACAACTTAGCTTGATCAAATGACTGGTCACTGGCAAGCAACCTTCCACAGTACCTTTTCGTTCTACAAGACAAGCTCATTATTACCCAAACCAACTCCCTTCATAGTTTTCAATACTCACTTAGGTGTGTTTAGATCCGAACACTTAGACGGATCTAAGACATTCAGACTTACTAACTTGCTTTAAGCATTTTTCATTTAATCATATCTTACATCTTAATATGAAAGTCGACATTTGTTAGTACTATCCTATTCTAGAATTCGTCGAACTTCTCAGAATCTAAAAGAACATTAATGATGTCAACGTAAGTTGCTTCGCTTTTCTGTAAAGTCTAAATCTCAGCTTTGAATCAATAGTAACTCTTTTTGTTCATGAAATATATCATTCTTGCTACTATCATCCACTCTCTTTGTGTGTGTGTGTGTGTGATCATCTGACCATCTAAAATGAAACAAATCCACTTATCTAACCTCTTTATTTACGTAGTGCATCGCTTAAACTGTATTTGTTCCAGTGATAAAGTTCCAAAATTAAATAAATAAATGAATCAATTCCGATAACTAAACTGTTTCTGTTCCTTCACAAAGATTTCCTAGTTCCACTACAAAATGAATCAATTTCGAATATGGCATGATTATTCTAGAACATTCCACTCGAGAACACATACATGGACACACATTCTGTTCACATAATTTACACCACTTGTCCAATATGTATTGACCAATTTTCCTCATATTATTAAGCCTTCGTTGGTAATAATTTCCAGGATAACTTCCATTTGTCCATTAGTAAGTTAATCTTTATTTTTCCTTTTAATAATCTCCAAATCCAAAATTTCTTCATCTCTTCTTCTTGCAACAAATCATTTTGTTTCTATGTGTTTGTATTTTAAGTTTCATCAGTTATCTTCCATAAGAAAACCTCGCCATCCGATTCGTTTGTTATGGGACTTTCTTATATTTGTTTCTCAGGATGGTCGTTTATCTGTTTATCATTATTTATAGAACTATTTTGAGTGTTTGTCACTTTTATTTCGCTTTCCTGTTTATAACTCATAACCAAATCATTGGATGACTACTATTTGTAGCCCTTGAAGTGCGTCTGTTAGTTTTCACTTTTTTATATAATTTACATTCTCCTTGATGTTTTAATATTTGCAATGTTGTTCTAACGTCTGTTATTTCTTGTTTTACTTCATTTAATTGTTCAGTCAATTCTAAATGATCGTTCATTTCTTTATTTTTTTCTATGTTTGTCGTTGTTGGATAAGACTGGACTTGATATTGATTACCATCTGATGTTCTAACAATCGATTTCTTCAACCAGGATACAAAATTCATAATCCTTTCCTTCCTATGATTGGATATGACAAATTAGATTTAATTACAAAGAAACTAATCGTTTGGTTTCTATTGTTAACCGTGCAATTGGTTTGAACCTTTCCTCAGATAGGTAGTCTACCACCAGATATCGTTCGTAAAAATACATTATGAGTTTTATTTTCATATATTAATTGTAACCTACCAAAGGTTGACATGTCAATAAGATTGTATCCTGCCTCTGTATCTATTAAGGATTTAGTAAAGGTTCTCTGTTCGTAATGTAGTGCACAAAATTATTTTTTTCTTCTTGTTCTGCCATACTGTATATATGCGCAACCCAAATATCATCAGTTGATATTCCTACGTCTATTTTTTTGTTAGGAACCGGCGTTGTCGTCTTCTCATACATTGATGTTATATTGAGCACCTTTCCAGATGGTTTATTTTTCTTTTTGACAAAACACTGTGACTCAAAATTATTTTTCTTATGGAAATAGTTACAGTACTTCCCAAACGCTGGACATTTTCAGATTGGATGCAGGTAACCACAAGCTCTGTACTGAATCTTTTTATCTTGTGCTCGAGTATTTTTTGAATCTCTAGGTTATTGAGATCTGTTGACTGTGACCTGATTGTTATTTTATCTATGCCTATTGGATGCATAGCATTCGACATTATTTTACTTTTTGTTTCTATTGCTTCAATTGGATTGCCTCATATTACTCTGTCAAACGTTAAATTATCTTCTTGTAGATACCACTTTCTTAAATATCCATCCAATACTCCCAATACAATCTTGTCCTTGCAGGCTTCCTCCTGAAAAGCACCAAATTTGATGAACTCATCACTCCTAAATGGATTAATAAAGATGATTCTCCAGAACGAACACCTCCAGTGTATAATTTCTTCTGGCCATTTCATTCCTCCTACTTGTTTTCAAGTCTTATTATGGAGATTCTTTACCTCAAACGTTATCTTTCTTCTACCATGGCATGAATCTCGGGTGGTTTTGTATTGAGACTCCCTATATGATCTTTCATGATAATGCTGGCATGAAATCCAGTATTGGCTTATGGATCTGGTTCCAGTGTTGTTTATCTACCCCCTTAAATACTTGACGCCAAGCCAAACGGCGCATGCCGATGCAACTGCTGCTGCTAGTATCAAGCTCCGACTAACTGTTTCTCCTTCTTCTGGCACCGAATCGTCTTTATTCTTGTCATCTTTCTTCGAAACATCAGCTCTGACTGTAGCTCCTTCCTTCAGTAAGTACTTGTATAATTCCCTGTTCAAATGCTCTAAGTTGCGTCTTTCGGCCTTCAAATTTATATGAATCTGTTTTTGAGCATCTAACATATCTTCCACTTCTGCATAAATTCCTTCCATATCTACAGAGGACATAGAAACGGGTATAGGAGTAATTGGCCGCTGCTTCGAGGATGTTGTCATATCAATCGTCTGTATTAATGTTTCGCGGCGACCAATGGCTCTCTCAAGTAGGAGCAGTCTTTTCTCCATTGAGTCTATTCTCCCTCTTGCAGTACATATGTCCTCTCTGAAGTATGCCTCCACCTCACCAATTTCTCTTGTTCCTGCGCTGGTAGATGGAAATTCTAAGTCATCAGGATTGAGGATCATTTGTGACTCTGTCCTCCATAAAATTCTTCCTTCTGGCACACGACCTCTTCTATGAAGTTGTTCGAAAATAGTAGAAGGTCTTCGCCTTGCTGTCGTTGGACGAGTTCTGTACCCAGTAGGTGGAGGTTGTGGTTGCTCCATGAGGGTGGGTGGAAAACGTTGCTCTGTGGAGCTGTCGGTGCTTGAATCCTCGTCCATAGAGTCC
>JAGDQP010065715.1:0-11384 GCA_022664845.1 Lepisma saccharinum | reverse complement strand
ACACGTAGCGGACGGCGCATCGTTTGGAGAACAGTTGACTGTTGTATGGCGCGTGGAACAGTCGACAACTGTACAGCGTTAAGTTCGGGATAGGATTGTGGAAGTGTTGAAAATGCAGTGAAAACAGGTTAGAGTTATTGAATGTAAAGTCCAATATATTTTTGCACTTAAACCATCAACAAAGGCGCCCTCCCACAGACTGCGTGTTGAGATGCTGGTCGTAGGGAGTAAAATGCGTATTATAGCACTCAAGAAAGATAGCGCAAAATTGGTGTTGTGAGATTCGGTGTGTAAGAAGACTGAGGCATCGGGTTTGTTGATAGTGCAAAAGTGACGATGCTTTTTAATACGAAAATTCAGAGCACCACCTGTTTTCCCCACATAAAAGGCATCACAAAACTTGCAGGTATAGGATGTGTATACACCACATAGAATATATATAACATTAGAGGTGTGGCATGTACTCTTGGGATTTAGGGTGTACCGGCCATTAGCAAAATTGATAGTGACTGTTGAAGTAGTGAATAAAATGGAACAGGTCTTACATATGGGTCTCATGCATGCATCGACGCCGGTTTGCGGTGGTGGCGAGGCAGGATTTGTATGAACTAAGATGTTTCTAATATTAGGTGGATGCTGAAAAACTAATCTCTGTTTGGTGGGGAATACTGATCTTGTGTAGGGGTCAGATTGGACAATGTGGAAATGAGAGTGTAGGATTTGTTTGACCTTGGTTAGTTTAGGATGGAACTGGGTGATTAGAACCGGTGGGTTGGGGGTTTGAGTGGGTTGGATGTGTGAGGATGCACGGCGGATCTGTTTGGTTACAAGGTTAGAAGGGTAGCCTCGGTTGACTAAAGCTTCATGAAAGCGTTAGTTGTAAGTTTGGTACCAGAGGTGGTGGAATTCAAGCGTTGTCTTCGGAGTGCAAAGGAGAAAGGAATCACTTTCTTGGTATCGTAAGGATGGGAAGTTGAGTAGTGTAAATACTGCATGTGGTTTTTAGGATTTATGTGAACGGAAGTATTGAGGGTGTTGTTTTCTAAGGTGATGTCCACGTCAAGGAATGTGACTCTCTGTTAGAGATGGGCCAAGTGAACTTGACAACACGGAATTGGTTCAGCTGTTCTAGAAATGTCTTGAGACTGTTTTCACCTTGACTACATATCCAAGAACCTTATCAAGGGCCAAGTGAGTAGTGGGGTCAAGGGCTGAGTTTGTAGGAAATCATGTTCAAGCTTGCCCATAAACAGATTAGCATAAGAAGGTGTCATTCTCGTACCCATGGCTGTGCTTTGGATTTGAAGGTAGTGTTTGTCGTTAAAGGTGAAGTTACATGTGAGAACTAGGTTGGCCAGGTTAAGAAGGAAATCAGTGTTAGGAGAATGAGATTTGGGTCTCTGGTTAAGGAAGAATTCCGAAGCTGCTAAGCTATAGGCATGAGGATTGTTGGTATGTAAGGAAGTAACATCTATGGTACAAAGCAGTATGTCAGAAGGGAGAGGCGGTAATTTACGGATGATCTCTAATAGGTGTCAACGTAAGTAGGCAGGCAGCGCTTGAACATGTTGAAGGAAGGAGTCACAAGAGCTGTAATGCGTTCGATAGGAGAATTATAGCTGGCTACAATGGGTCTGCGTGGGTTACCTGGTTTGTGGATCTTCGGTAATAGGTAAATTATCGGGGTACGCGGATTGTCTAGGGTTAGGTACTTTATAGACATTTCAGAAATTCCCCCACGAGGACCATTAGCGGTAACGAAATCGTAAATTTTCTGTTTGTGTAGGTTAGGTCTGTGGCGGTGGGTTTGTAGGTGCTAGGATCAGATAGTTGACGGTACGCCACCTGGAGTTAGTCATCTGTGTCTAAGACTACTGTAGTGGACCCCTTGTCTGCTGGTAGGACCATTTTGTCGGTTCTCGCGTAATGCAAAAACCTATATATGTAAGATGGTAAACAAGGTAGAAAAATTAGGATACTTACATGTGAAATCTTGAGATAGGAGCACACGAACTTCACAAACCCTATAGAAAATTAGTACGTTTCGCAAGTGCGTTTTCAACTGGTAGGAAGGAAAATGAACAGAGCGGACAGGTGCGGGAGTGGTGTTAAGGAAACGCCATATTGTCAATGAAGCTGGGTGAATTGGATGAAAGTGTGGGAAAATGACTAGATGGGTCGGAGAAACCACCAAGTGGAGAAGAAAGTACAAAGGTTTCTAGGAGCAAGTAAGGGGTCTTCCTGAAGACATAAGAGGGTAAAGAATCGGAGGGGAGGGGGGGGATAATAATAATGAAGATATATACAAGCGCGGATCCAACGCCCAGGTTTACACTCGATAAAATGTCCTTGAATCCTACTTGGTACTGGATAAAATGATAACTATGGTTTACCCCTTCCCCCTCTGATCATATCCTGGATCCGCACCTGTAATATCTATATATATATATATAAAGTAGCACAAGGGCGTTTAAGGTAAATTTGTGAGAAAAATGTAGGAAAATAAAGGAAAATATAGCTTACAGTTTCGTATTAGGTCACACACATTCACATATCTAAAAGTCACTACGATATTTCGTGCACACAGTTGCACGTTTTCAAGTATAGAGGAAGAAAGCGAAGTGCACGTTTTCACAAAGTACAAGATTGAAGAGACAGTGGCGACACGTAGTGGACGATACATTAAACTTGAACAGCAACTGACTGCTATAATGCGTAGATTTCCGGAGCGTGGAATAATTACTGTATAGCGTGTAAGTACAGGGTGGGATCGTGGATGGAAATGTGTTGAAAATTCAGAGGAAAAGGGAAAATTAGTTATTTAAGGTTAAGGTAAGGATATATTTTCACGCTTAAAGTATGAATAAAGCATTATCCCACAGACGGCGTGTTAAGGTGCAGGTCGCAGGGGGTACAATTATAGTAACCAGGAAAGATAGATCAAAATTGGTATGGTGGAACTCGGTGTACAAGTAAACTGGGGCATTTGGTTTGTTGATGGTACAGAAGTGACGATGTTTCTTAATACGAATATGGAGAGCACAACCAAACTGATCCGCCGTGCATCCTGACACACTCAACCCATTCAAAAATCCAACCCACCGGCTTGAATCACCCAATTCCATCTAAAACTAAGCAAGGTCAGACAAATCCTACACTCTAATTTCCACATCCTATAATCTGACCCAGACAAAAGATCAATATTCCCCACCAAACCTAGATTAGTTTGTCAACATCCACCTAACCTTAAAAATATCTTGGTCCGTACGAATCCCTCCTTACCACCAATCTTATACTTTGTGAACACGTGCACTTCGCTTGCTTCCTCGACGCTTTGAAAACGTGTAACTGTGTCCACGAAATATCTTAGTGACATTTAGATATATGAATATATGTGTGACCTAATACGAAACATAATAATATGAATATATGTGTGACCTAATACGAAACGTAATTTCATTGTCAGTATGTCGTTTCCTTAACACCACTCCACTCTGTCCATTTTCCTTTTACCAGTTGAAAACGCAATTGCGAAACTTACTAATTTTCTATAGCGTTTGTGAAGTTCGTGTGCTCCTATCTCAAGATTTCACGGTGTAAGTATCCATTTTTCTACCTTGCTTACCATCTTATTTAAGTGTGTGTGTGTGTTTATTAGGAAATTCTCCAGATCAATTTTGAAAAAAATATTGCAGTTTATGAATATGTTATGGACGTACATTTTTATCTTCTTTTTCCTTCCTCCTCTCTTTCAGACTTACTTATTCAGATAGTTAAGCACAGAATTTGATAGCCTCAGTAAACAGACGAGAACCATTTTACCTTGTATTACTAAATTTGAAGCAATGCATATACGTTTAATGCTATGGGCCAAGGTTATTCTCGATAACTATTCAAGAGATTATCTGAAAATTGTCCAGATTCCTATATCTCAAATTCAGAAATTGGGACTTAGACTTCCTAAGTATTAAAATTTGGATGTTCCGAAACTCCGAAATCTCGATATGTAGCTTACATATTAATTGTCTTTGTTTTTGTATTTTTTTTTTTTTATTTTTTTTTTTTGCACACACTTAAACAGAAAATGACAATAAAAATTTTCGAATTTCTTCCATCAATCAATTAGCGAAAGTGTGAATTTATACGGTTTCTTTTCTACAACCCTGTCAATTTTTTGTCATGTTTCATATTTCTGATTATGGGATTCTCACTTTCTACAATTGCGAAATTCCAAAATTTCGACATTCTGGAATTCGGAAATTCGTACTTTCCACAATTAATGACTTCCTAGTGCTACCTATTTGACTACTGTTTGTTTGTTCTTATACAAAATATGTCACAAACCCCAAGTTGAAGTGTTTCACAAACTTGTAGCTGAGCAACCAATTTGTACAGCATTTTGAAGAAACCAATGAGTTTCGCAGCCATTCGCCTGCGTAAATTAATTACTTATACATGCTACTATAAACATGTCATCTTAGATTTCTGGGAGCACGTAAGTATTTATTTTAGTTTTTCATTTTCTTTGATACATTTCCCTTGCTCAAATTTCTAATGCTCTTCCTCCCTCCCCTCCGCCCTCTCTTTCTGTATGTCTATTTACCCGTATATGAGGGTGAAGAAAGGACATTTACAGTGAGATGCAAGAAATAGGTAATATAATAGCATTAATATTAACTGAAAAATAAGTATTGATAATGTAGTAACAGGCTGAGGTTTAATTCTTAATGTCTTTTGTTTAAATAACGAGATTCGCGAAGGCGATGTCTGTTGTTAGTTTGTGATAAACAAGAGCACGATTTATATAAGAGAAAATCCTGTCTTTAACTTCATTTCAAAGCCTGGTTCTGGGTTTGGTAAGCCACGGTTTACGGTCTGCATACACGTAGAATTAAGTAAAGAAATGAGTAAAAAACAAAATAAGTTAAAGAAATAGTAAGTATTATAATAGCAATTATAGTGATAAATATGAGTTGGAAGTGGAACTTGGGTAATAAACAGAGGTCAGTTCGCCGTTGCGTGCAATCTTTTAAGCTTAGAAGTTGCGATGTTGTGTAATGTCAGGAAGTAGAAAACAACTACTAAATGCGTAAGCTACTACGTTACTATTTATAGACTAAAGATCAAAGTATGCTATACACAAAATTTAGTTTTACCGATGCAAATAATTTATTGATTATAATTTATTCTAAATCAGGTCATATCGACCGCACGCGTGTAACGATGCATTATGGAAGACTATTATAGCTGCTAGTTAATCAAACTTCCGTTCCTGTTCGAAACTCAGTTTTCGGATTTTTATGAACTTCGGTTTCTGTTCAAACGCCAGTAACATATTCTAAGCTCCTGAGAAAAAGGAAATCCAACGTTAGAAGAAAAACAGACGAACAGAGAAGTTACAACAAATATGTTATACAGCATTAGTGTAACTTTTTTTAAGAGCCGAGAGCGGCCCGCCAACATTTTGCTCTTCGTGAAATTTCCTAAAGGCCATAAATAAATTCAAAATTCTATCAATAACGGTAAGATCTTAAGACGATTTCGGTGTGGGGCTCAATGGTAGACCTCACCTCTGGTGCTAGGGGTCGTCAGTTCGATCCTTGCTCATGTCATGTGGACTTCGTGGTGGACAAACACCGTGTGCTTGGGTTTTGTTGAGGTTCTCCCGTTTCCCCCGACTTCCTTCATTCCACTAATTCATCCCATCATCATCCGTACATCCTGAGCCAAAGTTGACTAAAATTCAAATTCAACGATTCCGGTCAGGTGTCTTAAAATTATATGGTTCTTTGTTACTGACAAAATTATTTAACAAACACAACCACCCACTAGGAAAACCTCAAAGTTCCCGAAATGTTGAAACCTGAGTAAATCGTATATACATTAAAGTCAAACCGTGCTATCCTGACTCTGTGATCTAGTGGCTAACGTCTCGGAATTGGTGTGACCTGCTGCCCGTCATCTTGACTGAAGATTTTCAGGATACCACCTTAATTACATACATAGCACAGGCCGTCCTGCTTGATTAGTGGTTACCTTTGCAGACTGCTGATCGTGGGTTCCGGCTTCAATTCCCGGCTCTGCCAAGGGATTTTTTTCCAAAGCGAGAGGGTCT
Organism: Lepisma saccharinum; assembly: GCA_022664845.1. Classification (NCBI taxonomy): domain Eukaryota; kingdom Metazoa; phylum Arthropoda; class Insecta; order Zygentoma; family Lepismatidae; genus Lepisma; species Lepisma saccharinum. Next base: position 5,269 of record JAGDQP010065715.1, on the reverse strand, counting down.
GGAAGGGTGCCCACCAGCATCGTGACGCAATTGGGGAGGTGCTGTGAATAAAAGATAGTGGCGATTACAGTTGAGAACTTCGGCTCTCCTCTCCGAACACGTTTGGTCAGCGTTGGTAGCAGTAGACCAACTCCTTGTTCTGGTAGAGGTCTCATCCAGTAGTGGATTGAATATGGCTGCTAATTATTATTATTGTTATTCTAGGAATATCCCGTTTAGATCCCGCGTTAAATAGCCGAAATTTGGTGTAAAACCGAGCAGTGGTTCTCACCTTGTTTCGTTTCGCGGCACATCGAACGTGTTCAGCAGTAATCCTGAGCAATCATCGCAACTTCTCAGAGAGAAGTCTCGAGAGCAGTATTCTCGAAAGACTGGAATCATCAAGAGATCTCTGCTAGTTTGTGCCAGTAGCCTTCATCACTTTTTCCATGGTAGAAAAGCTAACTACACCACGAGAATTCTCAACCATGTGCTGATGTCAGATCAGCAAACTACTGACGATTAATTTCTTTAGATTCGCGGCTCTTGATCAGTCATCCATACACACTGATGTGCCGCGGCACTCAGGTTAATAATTACTGAAATAAGTGCATTTCTAGCGTGTTGAGGAAAGTATCTGATTATGTAATGCGGACGCTTGCAACTTTTCATTAAACAAGTGATAGAACGCAATGCTTAGCACACGAATTTATTGTGCGAATAATGGGATGACGGGTGTTCTATCCAGAGGTAGTTTTGACGTTCTAAGGATGGGACTATGAGGTTAACGTGGAGACACTTGTCCATCCACTGGATATCGAACCCCTTTGGACAATAATGGGGAGCAATAGAGCTTGTTTCTTCTATGTTTAGGTTTAGCGTGAGACATGGCTGCCTCACTTTTAATATCAGCAGGGAATTCATCACTCTGAAACTGGCATGTCTTTTCTGCTTGGTTAGCTTTCTCCATTTTAAGAATTCATCCTAGCACCTAATTGAGAGACAAAGAGAACTGATTTCAGATTTGGGCTCAGTAACCTTGATTATTGATTAAAATCTTGTAGCTAAACCTGGCGGGTCTTTCTGATCTAGTTCAGTTTCTTAATTAAAAACTCGCGGTCACACCTCAAGGAAAGCAGTTAAAGAGAAACTGATTCAGATCTTGTTTCAGTGACTACATTTATTAGGAAGCTTCAGTTCTTGTGACTAAAGCTGACATTAATGACGAAATAACGTTGAAACAGAGGAGAGGGCTCTAGGTTGCCCGAATCAAATATTTGTTGCGCTATTTTACAGTGAGCGTGGGCCCGCGTTCAAACCTGGCAGGGGGCCTTAATTCCATCCTCCCATAAACCGAGCAGTGGTTCGGAGCCCATTTTACCAGAATCTGTAAGAGTCATCCTCAGAAACACACAGGTTCGTTAAGGAGTCAATATTTAATCAGTTAGGATGAGAGGAAATTGGCGGTAATACGAGATGACTATATACAATTCACACAAAATATTATTATAATCTACAATTTAAATTTGTATTTTCACTTTCACAAAAATTTAATGTTTTCAAATATTGTTATCTGAGCAAAGTATTGTCACTGTAAATGAAGTGTTTCTTGAGTTTTATTGAAATTTTTGAGTTGAGATAATAAACACTGTTAATGAAAATAAAATTGTGTTTTCACCAAACTTAACATGAATTAATTAATAGAAAAAAAATGAACAGTGTTTTGCAAAGCACATGTAGGTATAGATGATATTTACATGTGCTTTGCACGCTCTAAATACAGATTGTCAGAGGTGATGAGTACCTAGAATACCAACTTCCAGTCATCCGAAAATATGATCACCGATTCACTATAGTAGGTCCTTACCTTAAAAATAATAATAATAATAAAAACTGAACTTACAAGGAAGGGTCACGGTTCTCAAACACAGATCCTATTCACACCTAATACATCGCAAGCAACATAACGAGATATGTAGATTAGCAAAATTTAAGGTGCCATGGACCAGGGAGAGGGGAGCTAGGGGTTCCGGAACTTCGAATGTCACAAAAATGTATATAAAGGCAGTAGTGAGGTTTAATGGAATATCTTGAAAACTGGAAAAGTAATCAAAATAAAACTTGCACAACATGTAACTGACCACAAAAACCATAAGCAGTGTTGCCAACGCAGAACAAAGTTACAATTTTTTAAATAGCATGATATACCAAGTAATGCACAGTGGAAAAGTACTGGCAATAGAATAGAATTTGTGTGTTTAAGAATCGTGACCCTTCCTTGTTAGTTCAGTTTTAACAAGTAATGCACACGGATGTAGTAAGTTCAAACATAGCGCTCCTCACTATTTCCTATCTAATAACATTTCATAAAATTTTGTTTGATGAGCATGTCGGTACATATTTACTTCAATTTAAGGTAAATTGTGAATAGCACTTGAACATCAAAATACAAAGAAATGAGCAGCTACAAGTAGTACATTGATTTAATCATTTTAATCATATCAGTTCTTTACGACTTTTTTCCTGCATTATAGTACTTTGTTTTGTTTATAGGAAATAGTTTCTTATTTCCTCTTTTGTCGAATATCTTAAAACAACTTACGATAACCATTTTCAGGCTGCAATAGGTATTGCAAATTTGTGTGTAATGGCGATGCAGGCTGAAGGAACTTCACTCGAAGATGCAAGGAGCAAAATTTGGATGGTAGATTCAAGAGGTCTTTTAGCAAAAGGACGACCCGAAGAATGTTTAGATGGTATGTATTATAGAAACTATGTCTAGTCAAACGAAATCTAATTTATGCATTAGATTGTATCATTAGCTGTTATATTCATTAAGATTTGTTAGAAGTAGTAACAAATATGCTCGTAAATTTTGTAGAACGCAATAAAATGGTAGTTGCTATAATTTGCAAGGATGTTTTCGTATCAATTATGATATATTTTGTAACTCGTTGAATTTAATTTTTTATGAACTATTAAACTTAGTTTGAGATGGGCATGTTATTCTCTTGTACAGTTAATTTTGTCTCAGTCAAACTTAGTTACTAGTCAAACGTTTCAAAATATAACTAAAATTACTCAAGTATATGAATTTGCTTGCTATGAATTTTCTTCTGGTGATAACAATTTAACAACTACATGTAATATTGAGACTTCGAAATCCACTACTGTTAGTCGTAAACATTTTCCTGTACATCCAGTATAAAAATTAGATATAGTGACAATCTTCACATACAGCGCAATTCGGCCATTTTACGCTGAATATATTAACAACAATAAGGGGAAGAATTTTGGAAGGAACAGGACCTGGCTTTATTCATGGTATTGTCCAAGCGTTTGCTTTGTGTGACAAAGAAATCAATGGAAACATCAGCCAGGATGGCCCGGACCGGGAATCGAACCTGGGTTGTCCTGATTACAAGCTGAGCATTCTACAGGCTGCTCTACCTCGTTGGTAACCATAAATATAGGCCTTTGTCATGCTGTCTATAATAATAATAATAATAATAGCCAATTTGGAAACCAACTGACTGAAGAAAGGTTCGTTTATCAATGACTGTAGATGTAACGTCTGTTTTAATGCTTCCCTTTAGATTGAATTTCATACCCCGCCACGCCCTCAAGTTTTATTTTATCATTTTTTTAATTTAAAGTACAAGTAGCTATCTCAATGTTTTTTATGCTAGTTCTGCATTTGATACTATTCACGAGTAGCTGTTTGTTATTCATTTTCTTCATATCCATTTCTAAGCTTCTAGAAAGGGTGCGCCAGATATAATAATAATAGGTAGTCGTAAACCTCTTTTCAGATCACTTTCTTAATGAACGATTAGATTATACGTTGACCGACGAGATTTTAAAGCACGGCCGGTAAACATGAAATACTGCGTGATACTTAAAGTGATCCTTCCTGAACTGAGTGTGATGATCCTAGCTTTGAGGTGAATACACCACACCGTTAGATAAAACTACTGAAGAACTTCACAATTGTTATCCTTTCTTCCTTTTTAATGAACAACTGACCGTGGCCTAATGGTAGATACTAAAGTGCACAATACTTATTTTTCTTACTCCCATATTCACCACCTTTTCAATCTGGGATTATTCTAGGTTTAAACTCGAATTACTCTTCAATGATATACACCACCGCGATAAATCTGACATTAAAGTTCATATTTGAACCGAATATAAACTACCAAGGTTGGCTATTTAAACTCAATTGAAGGTATTTTACTCGGCATTTTAAAAACAGAAAACAAGATAAATGAAGTGTATACACTCCATTACGTGATTAAATAAGTAATAAATACGATAGCATAAAACGGTTCAATAAATTTAAGCACAATACAATTATAACTTATAAGTAATAGAAATGAATGAAAAGAGTAGCATGCACTATCTTAATTTACGTTGATGTGACCTCCCTGTGTTGTGACTTCGTGGCGTAAATGGTTAGTGCTCTCTAACACACACATTTTATAATTTGAGGGTTATAGTTTCGAATCTTGCAAGGGGAAGTTTGTTTTTAACTTTCACGAAACGCAAAAATTCCGTAGCTTTATTCTATTAGTTATAACTTAATTTTTAGGTCCCTTGATGGCGTAGCTAACAAAAACGGACCTTATAATCCCGCTTAGTTCGTCCGTCTGTCCATCCGTGTCCAGAAAATAAATCTCAGGAACCACAAGGTGTAGAGAGGTGTTGTTGGAAAGTCGCCAGAGCCCCTGGAAGTGTCTTGATTGGTGCTATAATGTGTTGCCAACCAATTTTTTAAATTTCAGTTTTTCAAATTCCTTCCATTCTGTTAGACTTACCTTCACCAAAATTTGCATAATCGTTATTTGACACAATAGAGAAATACTGTGAGTGTCCCTGTCCCCAAGCACCCAATTGTCAGTGTTGCCAACGTATTTTTATGAAAATGAATGTTTGTGTCTTAGATGCTTTCGCGTCAAAAGCTTGTCACCACCGGGGCGATGATATTGCTGTGATTTCACACTTCTATTCGCGTATTCTATTTACGATTCAGTTTAATTTTATTGATTTAATTTAATAAAATATTGTTCAAACACTCACATAGGCTTGTATTCATTATATTATTATTATTATACCAGATACAAATATATTGGGGCTCTAGCCAAAACTTTTTAAAATATATGTGGCCGGGCCGGGCTTGGGCCGAGAATTTTTAAAACTTACCAGGCCAGGCCGATCTCGAGCCAAAAACTTCTAAAGCTTTCCTGACCCGGGCTGAGCCAGGCCTAGGTTCATTCGGGCTGGATTGGGC
>JAGDQP010065714.1:0-11384 GCA_022664845.1 Lepisma saccharinum | reverse complement strand
GTTCCTTTACTTGATGGAAAATACATCTCAGGGAGTGCAATGTGTCATCAAGGTTAATGCAGCTATAGCCCAAGGTACACACCATACCACACTATGCGGAAATATACTACATACATGCTGTGGTTTTCGTTCTAATTAGCTTTGAAACAATGCCCTTTAGATTTCACACACACAACCTGGCCATCCTGCAATTGCTTGAAACATAACTGGAAACTTTCTTTTAGAAGAATTCTACCTTATGATATCCTCTCAGAACTTTCAGCGTTGATTTTCCTTAAGCAAAAAGCCAGAAATTGCAAGGAAGCTTGGGGACTAACTGCAATACGTTCCTTAGCACAAAATATTGGTTCATGTCAGAGGAATGTTCCGGAGCTCAGTCCTGATGCAGGAGTTAGTTTTGTGGAATTCGCAATCCTGGTCTGTTGTGACAAACACATAGCGAAAAGTCAAGATAATACTTCTCTGTAAATGCTTGTCTTCTGTATGAATTCTTGATGCAGAATGCCAGTGTGGTCAATAATTTAAGTCAGCTGCGGGCAGGGATGGATGCTTCCACTGTTTGAACCGACTTAACTAATATTCGCCAAAAGCTTGTTTAACCTTTCGTATTGTTTCTCCGAATTTCTTGCAACACTTGATATAGTATAGTTTTCCCACGCATGTTAACACTCTTTCCAAATGCAATTGCGTCGAAGAACCACGCGACACTGCATACTTTCTGTTTAACGCATGGTGAAAAAAAAAATAGAATCATGCCAAACGACACGCACTATCGTATGCGGTGTTGCCATGCCATCTTTACTAATTTGTACAGAAAATAACACGATCGAATACCTTTCTTTAGACAGGTCTTGTATATATTAAACTTTAATATCTTGTTTCAACGTAACCTATTAAACATGTTTCATAATAGGATCGCATATTTTTGAAAGGACATGAATTCATTGTAGCAAATTCTGGGGAACTGGGGAATTAAAAATACATTTTAAATCGAAGATAATAGTGAAGCGAATTCTATGATAGATAAGTATGTTCGACGGTTCAAATACATTCTGGGTCATGTGATTGCACGGCAATTGCAATATATGCATATGTCTGTGTTCATTAAATGTTGGGGGCTGACTCCCTGTGAGCGGAATGAAGGAAAAATGCCGAAATTACATTTATTTATCGTGATTTATAAATCATGTATGTTTCTGGGATTTATTGTAGCTCAGACGGTAGTGCCTGTGGTAATGAATTGATTGCATTAAGTTCAAATGCCGGCAAGGGCATGGAAGACTTTTCATCCGTGCTCGCGTATCTGTCCCACCTGAGTACTTTGGTGTGGTTGGATTCACTACCATACCTTACTTCGTACCGTACGTAGAGATTAGTTGTAGCGGTACCTCCATATCTCCCTGAGACATTCACACCGTATGCACGTCCTGCAGGAAAACATTCACCTGAATTTATGTATCAAAACGAACATATTGTTAACTTCATACATTAACAATTAGATTTTTCTAAAATTCATAATCTCGAATTTATCAAAGAAACAAAAATCATGATCTGACAGTACATTTAGTTATCGACTTGATTTCATTTCTTGCATGTTATGGTAAACGTTCATCGTAGTACATGATTATCGTCTAATTCGAACGACGGAAAAGGTGCGTCAACAATGTAGACCCATTAACATTCAAACTGTATGGTGCGGGTCGGGTACAACCCGAGCAATATTTAATTTTTTGTACTTCCCACGTTCCTCCTACCAGCGTCGCGTAAGGTAACTTTCCATTTACAACCAGGGAAGCCGTGGGGCCGATCACGCCACTTAGAATACAACGAACGTAGTCGACATTCGGAGTACATATTCATTTGCTGCTCTCAACCCCGCGTCGCGCCCGACCCGAATCTGCATTAATGCCTTAATTGTTTTATTGTAAATTAATGTTGTAGTTTTGTGTTCATATAATTTGCTGACTATGACTTTCAACTAATCAAATGCTACCCTCGACTACTTATTAGCCAAACTACAATTCAGGAGAAAGCGTGAAATGACAATCTAAATAAAAATGTGTGAGGTGAGTTATGAGATTCTGTCTAGCAGTAGCAACTCCACGGAAGATTAATTGTGAGTCTGAGGGTTTGTATAATTGTGAGTCTGAGAGAAAACACATTGCTTCTGTTGATGAAATGAACACGGAAGTGCCAAAACTTTATGAACAATTAGATAAAAATAAGCCGCTGCTTTCTAAAATTTCCAACAATGTATGAAGATCCCAAAATTGCACTAATGTAAAATAATGAACGAATTTTTACTTTATTATTAATTTTGTAACATTCTATGACAATGTTAGTATAAATTGTAAATGAGAAATTAAAACATATTAATATTATTTTTCACCTGACTTATTTCTACTGTTAAATGACAAGAATTCAATATGCATCATATACGACCCAAATTTAACGTATATGTCCTGGGATTTTACCTTAGTGATTGAAAGTTAAGAGTGTCGTTGTCTGTCAGGTTGGAAATTATAAATATTAATTAATTCCTCAAAATTAATTATCCACACTGCAATAATATTGATATCGTTATTTATTGTATTACATAAATTTGATTAAATTTACATAAAATTGTTCTCATATTTATATACACTATTTTGAAGAGTTTGGTATCATGCATAATACACTTGATTGTTTTCCGTCCTCTCTTGGTTCAGGGTTCTTCAGGCAGTAGCACGGCTTTCCCATTTCCAAGCAGAATTCTTCAGGATTATTTTCACAGAGTTCTTCGCTGCAGGTACCAGCTGAGAATTAAACTTAATTTTAATAATTTATATAATTAAAATTTCGTAAAACGTAAGATTACAAATGCGTAATCTGTGTTTCAATTGACGATAGATTATTAATATCATCGAAACTCAAATACGTATACCCTTATAGTAAAAATAAAATTAGAGGGGAAGTTGGTTCATTACGTATCATAGAAAACTTAAATTTAAATTGTTCATTACTAAAAACCTAGTTTCTCAAATTGACTTATACCACTTTTGCTTTCAAAGCCTAAAAATAGCAATTTCAAGGACAGATATGTATAACAAAGCGCAAATCAGTTTTGCATAATCGCTTAAAGAAACACCAAAATGTATTTAACATGGGCTACAACCTTACCCTTGGTAGCGTTTAAAGATTTTAAATTGTACCGTACCTATCATTTAACCACGTAGAAACCAGCTCTGTTGCTGCCCTCACAATTTCGTTTCCAGTAGATTTACATAGAAACTAACTACGGAGTTATTGGGCACTCCAAGATTTCCAGATATCGAAACAATTTTATAGACCAACCTCACGCCCCATGATAGCCTATCTATACGCACGTGCGCATATACTGAATTTTTGTTTCCCTTTAATCGGCAATAATCTGTATGGTTCCCTTTTGAAATGTCAACTTTAGACTCCATGAGTCCCACAGTGTCCCACACATGTTATTAACCCGCTAGTCAGATAGCTAGGTTGATTACCTGCAACATTTATCTCTGAATTTTCTAAAAGCGAAAGCTTTATAAGTATGTGTTTATCCTTTCCGGAATTTGACAATAACTATATTCGAAACACATTAGTGCACGCATAATTACTGAGCAAGGTATTCAAATACATTTTTTTTAAATACGGATTTACTTAAGATAAAATGAATTTTATGGGCGGTAACAGCACTATGCCTTACGCCCGTCCCGATACGGGGGAAGCCCCTTATCTTGGTCATGTCAAAATTTAGCTGTTAATTAAAATAATAAAAGAATATAAAAGATGAAGATGTAATAGGTCTTCACAATTAGCCCACTGGTGTAAATGGCCAGTATAACAAGGAAGCCTGTAAATGGGGCTTTACAAAATATAAAACAAAACTACACTATAAAACTTAATGGAAGCTTGTAAATGGGCCTTCACAAGATAAAACAAAACTACACTATAAAACATAACAGCTAAGGAGCATAATCATTTAAAATAAACGGAAATTATAAAACTCTCCAAAAACAAGTAAAAGATTACCGTTTAAGTTTGGGTTTATACCTAGGTTTCCCTTTCCTTCCCACGAGATTAAAATCCATATCCATCAGGTGGTCCTGAATCATGTCTGAAACCAAAGATGAACTTGGTTCATCGATAGTATGTACAGACTCTTCCTGAGCTGATTGAGCAGACAAAACGTTCGTCAGAGTCTTAATGCTTGTAGCGAGAGGCGAAGTTCGAACTAATTTCGGGACTTTATAGGGACTAAAAGTAGCCTTAACCCGTGGAGCTCTAGAGCTCTGCACAGGCGTGTGTTGTCCCTGATTCAGCGTCGGCATATTGCGAGGAGTCTCCGATTCTTTGGGAGGCTTCGGAAGGTCGTTATGCACATCAGACTCTGTTTGTGTTGATACATTAACTTGCCAATATTTTACGCTGGTTAAAATCACATATAATGGAACGATCTGCTGACTGGCATAGATATTGTTCTTCCAAAATACTCTTAGGGTAAAATAATAACCTTTAGAACTATACACCAAAAACAATCAAGGCATCAAATGTTTAATTATTTCTACAAAACAATATGCAATAATCTTTTGCATGATTTGATTAAACGTTACAAACTTACCAAGAGGAAATGGAACAGGATAATTAGCTTGAACAGCACCGGAAGAAATAGCAATAGCAACAATGGCGAATATGAAAACTCTGGCCTTCATTTCCATAGCCACCGAAGAAATCTGAAATATTTGAATCGACAGTATATATATATACATAATTTAATAATCGGACATATATTTAGGAAATTGAAACATTTGCCAGGCAATTTCTTAATGGAAAATTTCTTAAAATTTGTTTTGATGATCTCCAGATTGCTACATTTTGTTTTGTTAACATAAACGTACCGAGCACAAACGTGATGACTATTACGTGACGTCGTCAGAAATGACGTCATATCACGACAGATATTGGCGCAAGCGAAGTAGGCTGGGCAAATGTCACTCAAAATGGTGACCGGTACATGTATTTAAGGAATGTTTTGATAAAGGGAATGTTGCATTGACAGGTTTCACAAAACTAAATAATTCATAGTTAAGTACCTAAATGGTTTTATAGGGCAAGCATAAAATTGTCATCTAAGCATTGTACCCCAATCATAAGCATATCTTAAATAGATGTATTGGGTAATACTTTATGTGACATTTCATCGGCCGAACGCACTTACGCCATTCGTAACAGTGTTTTCGTGACACCGCTTATGCTTGTTGTTCCCAAAATAATCCGATTTCGGAATTTCTTTAAAGAACATTTTTCTTAGTTTGAAGCGACTTGTCACCAACCAAAATGTACGCCATTACACATCCTAAAAAGGAATTAAGAATTGTAGTAGCCACTTTATGCTTAGATTTTAGTCAGTCACCCAATAATTGTTCCAAGGTACAAACCATATCTGTCATTTAGATGAAGGGGAAAACGAAATAATTTTATGAAACCTAGGCCTCCTAAGTTACATACCAAGTCAGATGTATAAATACGTCAGATGGACGAAGTCACTGATTGAATTTGGAAATTAGTTTCATTCGTTGTTTCATGAATTACTCTATATTTGCAACAAAGATACTTTTATGTATTTGCCTGTATTATGTATCCGTAGGCATTGATTGTTTGTCTGTAGTAAGGTCACTTCAACAATTTTACAGTTTCCTGTCTTTTTTGACTTTATATACACTTCTTGGACATTGCTAGAGATCCGACGGAATTCAATATTTACACATATTTTCTTCGCGGGTGGGGATCTGCACGAAGCGACCAGTAGAGGTCGTTAGAAAACGTTCCTGATCTTGAGAATAAACGACAGGGCGAGTTGGGTGCATTTATGAGCAAACTCAACCACAATCAGAAGATTTTGCGAAGTGTCAGTATGCAGTCGATCATGGGAGCGAGTCTTTCAGTGCGAAATTTCTATTGGAAGATGGTTGGAAGGCGTCATGAAAATCATATGATTCTGAAAGGGCAGTTGATCACCTTGAGACAAGTCAAAGCGTCCTCTAGGTTGCACGTGTGATAAGAGAGCAACCGAGTGGGATTTCTCCGTCTGAAAGCTCCCTGTGTAATGAGGACCGGCCGTGTGTGTGCATACGAAAGATCTAGGAAGAGCTGGCATCTTACGTCATTATTATGCAAAGTAGAAATGAGTAGTGCGGCTTCATAATCTCAGTTGTAGATTCATTTTCGTCCAATTGTGAAAGCCACTGACAGAATCGAAATTCATTCAAAGTTACTATTAAAACAAATTGTGCAAGTTGCAGAGGAGAAGCTACAATATTATATTATCAAAACCAAACCAAGACTATGGTTCTACCAGGCACGATGAAAGTGGTTGTTCTACGATGGCTATAGTTGTAGGGGTTGTTGTGGAGTGGTTATGTCTACTCAATATTTTACGCTAAACACTGAAGCAATTCAACTCATATCTAGTTCCCTTCTACTTTTTAGAAACGTACTTACACTGTGGTTTACGAAACTCGCAGTTCATCGCTGCAGTAGCAAACATTTTCAAGCCAAATTTCATCAGAAAGAACTATTTCTCGAATATCCTACCTAATATTATACTGCCAATGACGTCTCGCACTTCGTAAATGTCTCTTTCACTCCGGTTTACCAAACAAGAAGGAATATAATCTTCGTTTCTATCTCATCCGAGCTACATGCCCTGCCCATCTTAATCGTCATGAGTCCATTATTCTTACAGCATCGTGTGAGTCGTAATGGCCATGACGTTCTTCATTGTGCAGTGTCCTCCATTCTCTAGTCGTTTCGTCCTTTTGACCAGTAAATCTTTTTCAATCCTTTATTTTCAAACATTCGTAATTTATGTTCATCTGTTATGGTCGTACTCCAACTTTTACAACCGTAAAGTATTACCGGCAAACTTACCGTTCTGTACATTTTCAATATAAACTTTCTTCATTTTAATTCTGAGGTTAGTAGTTTATTGCCCGCTGCTAAGCGACTGTCTAGTTTTTCCATGACCTCGTTTTTCCTTGCTACATGTGCTCCTAAGTATTTAATTTTGTTTACTTTCTCTATATTCTCATTCCAATTTTGTTGTATCTATTTCCGTCATTTCTTGTGTCTCGGAATGCTGTCATGCATTTTATTTTATCTATGCTTACCTGTAGACCTACGTCATCGAAAGCTTCTACTAAGACATCGGTGCCACTTTGTAGTGCATCTATATCGTTCCCAATTAAATCTACATCATTTACTTATGCGAGCAGTAGGTTCAAGCCATTCAATATTAGTCAATATTTGTCCTCTTTTACTCGCATATTCTAACGCAAATTTAAACAGTAATTGTGACAAGACATTTCCTTATTACAAAGCGTTACTAATCTAGAAGCTTTCTGACATATTATTACCTATCTGTACTCTGCATATGGGGTCACTCAGGATCATCTCACTAATAACAAGTTTTTCTCGAAATTCCAAATTGTACCAGGATATTATATAAGTTTCCATATTTATACAGTCATATGACTTCTTGGAGTGAATGAGTAACTGGTGAACAGTTCCATTGAATTCCTATTTTTTTCTGAGCTTTGTCTCAAGGGGAAAAACTGATCCAATCTGGATCCACAAAGCGTTCTTAACGCGTTATGGGAACGCTTTATTTAAATCAGTAAGACTGATGATAGCCCAATTTAGTGACACGTGCAAAGTTACTGTTATATACCACGCTTCTAAACCCACAAACAGGCTTCTGTTGACGGATATAAGTCACAAAGTGATACAACTTATTTATTATTGACATTCTATCAAAAGATAATACATTTTAGGTACATGAAAGGACGGAGGTAAATTTAGGAAACATTGGTAAGAATATTCAACCTAAATGAGATTCAATCTGATGTCACCTCCGCAAAGTTTTCACTACGTTATACATTGTAATCACTATACTACTGGAAACTGAATAGTTAATTTGATTGATATATTATGGCCCTCCGCAGATTTCAAAAAGTTTCTAAAATTTGTTAACCAGTGAGGCCACCTGAAGGATTTTTGGTGCTGATTTGCAATATTTGGTGGCCTCATATAATATATTATCTTTTATTGACGTTCAACATAAATTGCCGGACGTACAACACATTGATGAAGCTTCATTTTGACATTATCCAAGAACCAAGATCAGTTACCATACAAATAAAAATAGTGAAACAGTCCTCTTTAAGTGAAAGACTAAATTTATTTCACACTCAAATAACTTCGACCGTGACGTGTGTAGAAGCTGCAGTACGTACGATAGCGTGCCAAAAATCCAAATACAATAATGCGCTCGCGGGCATAAAGATGAAATACAACGAAGTGGTGAATGGCAGTATTGTCTTGATGACGGTAGAAATTATGGCCACCAGGTGTGACTCCAGATGGACAAATCGAATGCTTTGTGAGCGTAACGCGTTACCTTTGAATACACTTTGAATCTTGGTCCTCCGATTTCAGTCAAAATGATACCTGAGACTTATTTTCATCTTTATAAAAAGAACTTTATGAAAAAGGATCAGTATTAAAACCAATAACAACAAGTAATCCTTTGCGTCCATATGCAATTATTATTGAGATAGTATGTATCTCAATCGGTAAAATATAATGTTATTCTGTTAGTCTGGAGTGGTTTAGAAAACATATAGCGAATGTAAATCTTCACCATCTTGCAATATGAAGATAAGCTATTAAAATGAAAAAAAATGAAAGCAATAATAATTATCAAAACTCACCTGCAGAAAATAGATGTATTCTATGTCATTTCATACAATATTTTCCCATTGGTCTCGTTTTGAATTTCCTACTAAGTACACATTCGTTTTCTAGGTAATTAAAACATCTCAAAACGACTCCTGTGTTTTTACTGCGAATGAATTAAGTAATTGACCCATTAAAATCTTACAAATTTCTTATAAATCCCAAATGAAGGGACAAGAGAACAATTAGTAATTCATTATTCGTATGTTAGGAACTAACGATCTATGAAAATGGTAATTAATGTTCTTAAGGAAATTAGATCATATGCAATAAAATTATCTTATTTTACAACCAAATGTATAGATTGAATCATCAGGAAAAATCATTAACTATTTATAATTGGCATATTACTAGTTACTGAACAATGCTTTCATTGCAATTCTCATCCGTTTGATAATGTTCAATATGTTACAATGAAAATCTTACAAAGCAATGATTTGAATTAATTCACTCCTATGGCAATATCCAATGATAGCCTTGACAATAAAAATGCATGCTATTGGCTCATTAAAGGAAGACCTTGTAACGTTAAGGTGTTCAATAATTAATTTGGAAATTCTTTCAATCTTTGAACAACAATGTAATATTTATTAATCTATTTGTATTTACCCTCATTTATGTGATCATCTTTTGTCATTGCAGTACTTCAGCGGAAATTTCCGTTCAATAATTCGCTTTTAGTAAGAAGAAGGAGTGTTAAAGTGCTACATCGGAGTCAATGTCCATAGAAGCTAACTTTATACTTCAAGTAAAGTATACCTGCTGGAAAAAAATATTAAAGGGCTGCTGCTAGTCATGCCCAATATACACATATTGAAGTTGGCCGAAATTGCCATTGATATAGTCACGTTGAATACCGTTGGGAACGTATTAAAGAGTACTACGAAAGTTTCCTGTTAACCAATGTAATTGCTTGATGTGTGACTTCAGGAAGGTTCGCGAGCTCGCTGGTTCGAATTCCAGCTTATACATTGCTCTATATTATATTTTGAGAAGTATTAACAGGTAAGAAGAACGAATCTCGCCGAAGTAAGTAATTTCGGAAATAACTGAGACATAAAGTTTCTTGTAAAGCAAAAGGGTCAGATCCTAACCTGGAGACCTGAAGAAAAAAAGTTTTGTTTCCAGCGTACTCTTCAATAGCTTCCTAATGATATCCAGCGCCATCACCTCAATTGGACTTTCGGCCAACTTCCAATATGTGTATCTTGAGCATTCCCGGGGGTTGCCATTCAGTATTTTTCACCATTATACACTTGGCCAGCCTGATTTGATCTTGACTCCGGAGTTGCTATTTGACACTCCTTCTTCTAAAATATTGTGTTTGAATACGTCATATCTCAGTTCATCTATATATTGGAAAAACATACTTCACCAAATAATTTAATATTGTAAATGTATGCTTCGTCTCTGACTCCAACAAAAACCAGCAGCATGCCATACAACATAATTGATTTCAATTGTTCTCAGATAGAAATATTTTAAAAACTGGAACAACCCTCTTTTTGCATTAAACCCTTTAAATACCTGCATGTATACATATATTTGAAATAAAGGGCTTATGGCAATATTGTACACCCTTAATGCTGAAACATACTTACTACAGTGCATAAAATTAAAATTAAATGTTCATGTTTTTTATTTGTTTCACTTCTTCTGTGTACGGGAAAATATGTATGTATCAGAACTTATAATTAGGATATGAATTATAAACTCCTTTATCTATAACATATGGTAAATTCAATGCAAAATGAGATTACTTGGTGGACCCGAGAACATGCAATGTTGGTAGTGGAGTGTTAGAACTTGCGCAAATATATTGTTTATATACTGAAGCACAATTGAATTATAAAGAAAATAAGTTAATTAGCATTCAGTACAATAGCATACAACAACATAGATGGGTTTGTTTTAATACTTAGTATTCATTATTGAAATTGCAAATGTAAGTTATATCGAACAGACGTAGCTGATTCTCTAGGGAGTTGGGATTTGCACAGATGATCCTGCGAATGACCCTAGCAACCGTGTATGCTTACTTTTGTATTTCAAGGTTTTCTTGAAACTGTAACAATAGGAGAACCACAGCACCACTTGTGCTACAAGTTCTTGATATGATTTAACAGTGTAGAATTGTCAGCATTAAGATCTAGCAGTAAAGGGATACATAAAATATGTTGTCTACTGCCCATCTCTTAACTTTATCTATATAATCTGTCTTCAGCTTCAAGGTGATAATAATGAAGCTACTGCTCTTCACCATAATAGTTGTGTTCGGGACGATCCTCTAATAAAACTAAGCCTGTCTAAAACAGATACTCATTACATATCATAAATCTGAGATCTACCTACTCTCTTACTTTACATTCGCTATACAGGGTGTTTCAGGATTAATAGTAAATAATTGAGGAGGTGATTGTACATGACCAGTACATAAAAAAGTTCATATAAACATATATGTTTTCATTCTTCATTGCAGAGATATACTTACAGAAACGTTGTCATAGTTACAAGTTTGACCCACTAGCACTACAGAAAATCACTGCGAAAGTGCCATAACATGTTACAGGACACTAAGATCA
>JAGDQP010065713.1:0-11384 GCA_022664845.1 Lepisma saccharinum | reverse complement strand
CAAGGTAATGGAATAGTGTTGTCATTCCCAAGAGTATTTTAATTTTAGGAAAGAACTAGGATCTGACCTTGCCTCACACGAGAACCAAAGAACTGTTACGTCCTTCATAGGTTAGAGACACGTTCCTTCTGAAACTATTAAGGATTTGAAAGGTAAGATGTGAATCTTATACAAAAAGACGTTTCTCATTCCTTCTCCTTCTTGTCATTGACCCCAAGGCATTGTTCAGAGATTCCACGACAATATCAAGCGGAGTCGCTTGAGAAAACAGAAACAACCCTGAACTAAAATTATAAAAAAACAGATAAACTCCAACACTAGAGGCTAGTTTTAGTAGTTGGCAGTCAGACACCAAAAGTTATATTACTCGTCACGCTTGTGCGTTTGAAAGTGAACTTAGCCGAATTCTTCCTAATTTGTTTTAACTTCAAAGAATCAGAAAATTATCGTATCACCAATGAACTTTACAACAGCAACTAACTTTAGTATATAACTCTGCAAACTTTAAAACAACTACGCACTTTAATAAAAACCTTTGCAATAGAAAGACGACAATAAGAAGAAAGGTGAGAGCATCGCAGGCAGTATTAAGGAACAATATCATATGTTATTGTGTAGTGAAGATAGAGAGAGACTTCTCCAGTGAATAAAGTATGTGTAACGCAGTGCATGATTATGAAATATGAACGTAAACAGACTGCTCAAAATCGCTCTAAACTCCGTTCGACAAATGGATAGCCTAATAGCTATAAATGTACTTCGTTATGTCAAATGAAGTAGTAAAATGACCCTGATAATTTCTGTCTTATATCAGCATGTCCTCTCATGATTTGTTTAGTAGTTAGGTATTTTAGATGTTTCGTCTTTCATCCAAAAAAATATCTCCAAGTGCATTTACTGTGTACAAATAGTTCTTTTTATTTGTTGTCAGTTTAATAACGAATGCGTTCCAATCCGCTACGTCTCCCCGTGAACAAAATTTCGGTAAGAAATAATGAAATAGAAGCGAGTGAAATAAAGTCGTATGCACCGATAGTCAATGTTCGGGAACATTTGCAACCATGAATATCCTAGAAGTAGTACTAAAAATTTTAGTTTAGCAAGATTTTCCGTTTTTGGTAAAAAAAAGATTTTGGGAAGATAAAATATATTCAATGATTACTGTTTCTGTACACTTATTTATTTTGATATTTAAATGATTTTACAGATGTTCTGAAGTTATTAAGCCTTGCTAAGATATTAGAAAATAATGAAATGAACTAAATCATGCCAATATCTCAATTTTACATTTTTGTTGACAAGGGACGTTTTGATAAGCTCCGCATATATAGAATGTTACCTTAAATAGATTTCAAAGAACTGGGTTTTACAGAAACACGGGTCGCGGTTTTGCAACTTATTTTACGCTAGTCGGAATATCAAACATGCTATTCACAATTTCAATGTATTACTATGAATACATGTAATCACATATATTCATCCATTTATCGATATATACTTGAAAATTGATTCGAAATATTTATTTTATGGTATTGCGATAAAGGAATATACATTGTGTTTGCAACTGTATTTTATTCGCAGTATTCTGTCACTCTATTCTTTGCCTGGGTATACCAGAAAATAAAATATATTCCTATTGCTTTTATATTGTAAATTAAATTACTATTCCTTTATTATTAATGGGCAAAGCAGTGCCAACCGGATCTTTGTTTTATATACGCATATTACATTTATTTACTTTAGCTCATATATCCAGAGCAGAGAGGCGAAAAAGCATAATGAGTGAGAAAACAAAGATTTGTTTCGAATCGTTAAGAAACTGTAAGAGCCGTGAGTACATTAAAGTCTCTAAATTATTAACTAAAGTTGGTGAAAACGGAAACATTTCTACTCTATTGAATATTCCTGACGAAAAAGCAAAGAAAAAATATTCGTGAATAGAGTCACAGTTGTTTGCATATTTCTCCTTTTTTCTCGAAATCTTCCGGTTTTTTAAGCTGTGTGGTCTTGTTTGATGTGTGATGTGGGTGTTTGTGTGTGTAGTATATTAGATGTAGTAACTTTCACGTAGGACTATGTCAGAACTTGTAGTATGTAATAAACAATTTTAAGTTGTTCAATCAAAAGAAGATCACATGAGATTCATGTCTTCCTTTATCGTATATTAGAAATTCTTTTCATAAAACAATTCTATGCTGTTGGAAAAGCAGTTTCATTTTGAACCAGTCATTTATTTCACTTTAGTATTTATACTGGTTCCTCAAATAAGGAAAGTCCATATTTTCGTTTAGAATTCATAGTATTCTTTCTTTCAATATTCACGTCTACTTCTACTTCTGCGTCTATATAGGGTTGTTTTCGAAATCCGTAACACGGTCATAACTCAGCTTTTAGTACTTATAAATATTTCAATCAAAAATGTTAATATCAAAAGACATGTCCAAAATCCCATGGCGAGGCTTCTGCAACCAGCGGCGCTTTGGGAATACCTCTACGGGAGCAACTTCAAAATTTTAAATAGAAACACGGCTTGATTTTGCTCCTACTGGAAGAAGTTCTAAATTTTCAACATATTTTAGAGAAAATAGTTTTCGATAGCTCATAACATATAGAGCTCTATGGATTATAGCTAGAAGATCTATTTATTAATGAAAACTAAAATTCTTTTCGCAACTTTTTGAATTTTATAACTCAACGTGAAAAGTAAATAAAGGTTCCAAATTAATGTGACCTTTATCCATAGTAAATGGGATATGCACAATCAAGCAGAGAAATTTCTGAAAATAAAGATTTTCCTGGAATACTATTTGTTGAGGCAACTTCGACATTTTGAATAGAAACACTGGTTGATTTTGTTTTCTGTGAAACGAACATGAAGTTTTGAATAACTGTCAGAGGACACATTCTTAAATAGAATCAGTGACAAAAGCTACTTGTTAACTGTTGACGTAGAAATCAGTGAACTTTTGTATGGAGTCGCGAGAAAACACACAATGCTATGGGATGGGTTGAGGGAAAGAGATATAGATAAGTATATATATAATCCGTAAATATGGATTGTTAGATTCCTAAGATCCCTTATCTCTTGGCTGCATATTGAGAGATAAGGGTAACAACACTAGTTTTAATATTAAGTGATAACTTGCATATATCAACTACTCATTTCCGCGGGACATTTGTAAACATACATGTTTGCATAAGAATTTTAATTTGAGAGATTATAAACATTAGCTAAGTGAGACCATACATATAAGTTTTAACAACGTTATTTTTTCATTTAAAATATTGAATGGTGTGACAAAACTTAAATACATAGATTATTTTAGTCTAATCTCTACGACTTTAGTTTGAAGCTAATAAACTGATAGTGAGGGGATGCTACCTGTTTATCCCTAGATGCGGTTTCTAAAAGTATCAATTGTTTATTCGAAACTACTTTGTATTTTTGAAACAGACATGCAGTGCAATTAGTGCAAAGATCGAGGACAATGTAGATCCATTATCCTGCGAAGAAATAATTGTATCGACACAAAAGTCATTAGTGGATGCCAGTAAGCTTGAAGTTAAAGGCGAGTGGTCAGAAGAAAAGAGCGAGATAAAACAGGAGCATGAATCTGAAAGTACATTTGTATATTGTGACGAGCATTTGGAGAATCCAAAATTGTCTGTCCATGTAAGTAGTAACAAATTCTAATATTAATTCCGTTCATTCTTTATATAGCCTGAATAAAGTTTATTTTCAACTTGTAGGAAGTTTTTGATACTACATTAGTTAAAAAATATTTGCATATGATTTTCCATCTTCGCTTAATATTCTACTTTATACTCAGTTTGAAACATTTCAAGCAATATAACTTTAATATTAAAAATACTTTTAATTCGTTAGGGGGCTTATACTCTATATACATCTGAGACCAAAATGCCATTCAGTGACCCATTACTACTGAGTTCATATTCGAAATTCAAATTTTATTTGTATTATAGAATTTTGTCAGCGATATTGAAACATGCAATATTCTAAATTGCGTAAACCAGTTATTACTTATTCCAAGGAAATGCAGATTCACTTTAAAATATTAAACCCTTCAAGTCTCGGACATTCCTGGAATAGCAACAAATCTTCAAACTACTTTACAAGGATTTCAGGGTATAATTTTATGTTTAACTTTTGTTTCAGGAGTGCTCAACTTCGTTTTACCAAAGTTAGCAAAGCTCTGATCATTATTATTCCCACTGCGAACCATAGATGTCGCGTAACATTAGTTAGATGTTTAATTTTAAGCGTTTCTCTAATTTATTATTGGATAGGAGTTAAGAGAACAATAATACTATCAGAGGTGAATCTTCTAATATCCTTTGTCAGGGACTCGTTTCATGAAACAATGTTCTTATATTTAAAGTCTAATTGTATTAAAAAAATTGTCCTTTAATCCACTTTATTATTTTTTGATAAAATACTTGTTTGGCTTTATCAAAATCTCAGTTAGGTAATTCTGTTTAGACATCTGTTAAAACGATGTTCCTTCACCAAATATCCATTCTTCCACTTGCAGAATATGCAATAATACATGTACTAATTTTCAATCGTAGAGTTATCAATTATATTTTTATGGTTGTCATAAATTGTGTTTCCATAAATGAGCAATGACCAAAAGTTATTTCTCTTCATCGTTTATCTTTAAATAAATTTGAACATTTTCTTTACTATACAAAGACACACACACACATACACTTACACATACGTATATATAACTGATGAAAGCACATCACGAGATTACTTACATAAATCCAGTATAAAAATCGAGGATGAACAAATCGTTTCTACACTATTGGCTGCCTACAGCTTGGGAAATGAAGCTCTGGAGCTGGATATTTCCAATACCATTAAAATTAACTGATGCTGAATATTATTATAAATGAAAACCCGTCAAAGACTTGAGACCCGTTCTATCCAAAATTTGTTAGAAGTTCTATTCAAAATTAACAGAAATCAATGTTAACACAAGGGATTCATCAAACTATAAGTAGAATTCCCAGATATTCCCTAAATAAAACTATATGGAGTTAGAAGTAAATAGTAATACTTCCTAGCAAGTAACAACCATTTGTTTGTCTCTGTTCGATATCTAAGACATATTTACAATCCGTAACCAATTTATAGGATATATGCTTAGTAATAAATAGAATACTTCAATTGCAACGAACGTTTGTTTTATTAGTAAAATCTATTGTCAACTTCCGGTAGGCTGGCAGTTATTTCCTCTTTCAACTTAACTCATACGGACTGTTTATAACGCTCGTGCTTGTGCCTATGTATTTATGTTTGAGAGACTGAATGAGATAAAGGTAAACTGGTTAATAGTGTGTAAATATATATTGTCAGTTCATTAAGATCATTCTACCAAAGCGTACGTGGATGCCTGCCTGACAGAATAATAATGACAACGCCCATTACAGTAGTAAATAGTAACAGGATAGTTATTTGAATGTAACTAAACTCTGTCCACGGAATGTTTGTAAACATATAACTTTGCAGTGATTTTTTGTGTGATTATTAACTGTAGCTGAGTTAAATCGTACATGTAAATTATAGGAGCCAATTATATATATTATATATTAAATAAATTATTATACGCTGTGGCGAAACTCAATTAGATTTGTTAAGCAGTGTACTTATTTGTACCACCGTCAATTGAAACCTGTTATTTGAGCGCTAAAGAATGCCATATGGTTTTAACTGATGAGGTTCTAAAGTCACAATTTATTTTACGTTAAATGTTTAAGTCATACAGCTCAATTGATGGAAAGAACGAGAATAGTGTAGATCCATTATGCTGCGACGAATCAACTTTATCGACTAAGAAATCTCTCGTCGATGCCACTCAACGTGAAAATGGAAGCGAGGGCTCAGAGGAAAACGTAAAGTTAAAACAGCAGCAGGAATCAGAAGGAGGATTAGCATATTCTGGAGGAACTTTCGAAAACATCAGATCTGCTGTTCAAGTAAGTAATTTGGAGTGGTATTATGTTATGTTATGTTACGTATAGGACACAGTCGGCTGACACACGGATACATGTTACGACGATTGGATCCACCACATTGTAATAATTACAATGTGGTTTTAAGTATTCGTCAAGTTCTTTTAGAATGTCCCGGATATAATCATCTCAGACAACGTTATAACATCCCCAATGACATGGCGTCATTGTTAGGGGATGAACCAAGTATGTTGCGCAGAGTTCTTATGTTTGTTCATGAGACAAGTTTATCTCCGTCTATCTGAGATGATTGTGTTAATTAGCTATTAAGTTTTATGTAGTATTATTTTATTTATGTGAAGGCCTTCACGTTTTTACCTTTTATGCTAAAGACACTATACATCTTTAGTTTTTACTCCGATTTTATTTTTCTGAAGAGTTTACATCTTCAGCTTTTATATGTTTTTAAAATTTTAGTTAACAGCTAAGGTGCTTGCCCAGTATCGGGAAGGGCATAAGCCATAGTGCTGTTAACGCTTAAAATTTATTTTATCTTACCTTATCAACACATCGAAAACTGGTCCCACCTTTTATTTAAGGTTTTCAACTTGACGTTTTTTCTATTTATTCAATGAACGACATTGCTTTTTCAAAGGGAAATCCTTGAGTTTTTCATTATGTCTATTAAAATAAACGTTTATATTTAGTGCAATGAATCCAATATTCTCAGTGAAAGTAGTTGCTGACGTGATATTGGTCAGATCAAAATTTAGGTAAAGTACCGGTACATACAAACGAAATATCAAAACTTATTTTGAGTAGAAATTTTCAACTGACTCTCCCAAGAAATTTCTAGTATGCTACTGGTTTCTCAAATATGATTAACCAATTCTGAATATGCACTTCCCATCTCATTATTTGTTTCATAGCTGTAGGTCAAAAGTATCCGAGTTATGTGAATGGAACGGAATTGATTTGAGTTTATTTGTTACCTTTGTTCTTCTCATAACAAGTGGGGAAGATGATGTTGGAAAGTAGTCGGCCAGGACCTAGGTAGGAGATACTATTTCGGGTGGAAAATAAGTTAAAAATCACATTGCATATGCGCATTGCAATGTGGGGCATTCTTCTGGATTAAAAATCTTGTTTGAAAACTGCATGAATTCATAAGGTGGGAAGAAAAAAACGTCCACAACTTATCTCACGTGCCGCATGAATAAAACACCCAATCAACGATGGCCATTAAAACATACACACTCGAAGATCGGAACGGCACCCAGTTTGTGTTGGTTAGCGCTGCGTAATGGACAGATAAAAAAAATGAAATTAAAGTGCAATAGTTGAACAGGAAAATTTTGAGCTGTTTCTCCGACAGCGTCCTTTTGACAGTAAGGTAGATACTGTAAAACATTTTGTTAAGGAAGAATGTGGCTGAAGTTGGGTTTACAAGTATCTAATGAAGATAGTAAATGTGTATGGAGTGAAGAGTAAGCCAGGATCTGGTCGCCCGAGGAAGAAATTCGACAGAACTGAGAACCGAGTTATGCAAAGGACCCTGCACACGAAAGTCATCTTCAGCTACAGACAACTGGGGAAGAAATTCAGGCACTGTCACAAAACGACGAAGAAGTTAGTGCAAGATATCGGATACATAGAAAGAAAACAGAAAACTGGACCTGAAGTAAAGCCTAAACAAATGAAGAAGCAGCGAAAAGGACTGTTCCATTTGTTTAAGGGAACCAAAGATGTTCTATTTGATCTGGACGTTTATTTGGACAACCGAAGCTATTGCCCCTTCCTTTCCCCACATCCGATCAAATATTTTGTGAAGAAGGAAGAAGTAGCATCGCCAGCCAAAAGTTCACATAAAAAGGCCAAATTCGTAGAGAAAGTGACGGTGTCGTTATTCACTGTACCAAAAAGACATCCATAACCATTTTTGCAAGAGTCCCGGGGAGGGATGATCGCTGAAACGAACATCAGCGAATGCATTGCTTCCGTATATTCAACAGCACTATCTTGATAACCAAGGTTACATCTTCGGACCCCATCTCGCAGCAGTTCATTGCGCACTGACAACTTTCACATAATGCCAGAACTGAGCATCACTTGCGTCGCGAGAAAGGACAACTCTCGAAACCCATCATAGTTGCGCCTAACTGAACAGTTCTTGGCTTATCAGAAACGAAAAGTGCACGAATATACTTTTACTTTGACGCACTTTTACTTCAGAGAATTTCGTAGAATCCTCCACCTCCTTTGGATTCTCCGAATAAGTTGTGCCAATATCGTTATGGTTTGTGGAAAATAATCATCGTTGTAAAATGGTTAGTATAAGTAAGAATTAGGACAAGATGGCTGCAGTTTAAGGCAATAAATTGTAAATCTACAAATGGAATTGTTGTTTCTTTTGTTAGGTGGTCTTATAGTCAATAATTATGATACTAGGTTGCAAGTCTAGGGAAATGCGGAATAGGAGCATTAAGACCTAAAACCTTTTCTTTACAAGAGACTTTGAAGGTCACTATTTTGCTGTGAACTTATGGCCTTATTTTAATTGCTTGAACTGAAAATTAACGGAGATATTAAAAGGCCTATTAAGGTAATAGAAATAGTTGTTAGTCTGATTATTTCTTGTCATTCTGATTGGGTTATTTTTGTTCATGTTTGGATTGTGTTCGTTAAAGTGAATGCGGAGTACGCAATGCGTAAATAATAATATAAAATAATTAGAGCTATTACGATTATGATTAGGAGGAGGCCAATAAATAGTATTTGAGTTACTTTTGTAATGATAATTCATTTTGGTAGAAAGCCTAAGAATGGGGGAAGACCGCCTAATGAAAGAGTACTAGTCAAAATCGCAAGTTTTGTAATTAGGTTAATTTTGTACGAAAGACTTGATTTAGGTAGTAAATTTTGGACATTGAAAAGAGTGAGGTGATTGAAGGGTAGTGTATAGAATGAAGTATAAAAATCATCTTGTGTTATGACATAAGATTGCTGTTAGGAATCAGCCTATATGAGCGATCGAGGAAATGCTATAATTTTTCGTTGTGAAGTTTGATTGCGTTCTCCAATAGCCCCAATTGTTACTGATGAGAGGCTGAACAAGAATATAGTACTGGGGATAATTGTTGTGTGTGTGTTATAAGGCTAGGGGGGGGGGCTAGTTTTTGTCATCTTATCAATAATAGGCAGTTTATGCCTTCTATTACTTCTACTTGTCAGAAATGTAGGTGAGCTGCTCCTAATTTGAGCTTGAAAGGTTATTATAATTAAGTTACCAATATTTGTTAGTAAATGGCTATGGAATGATAATATCACGACGGCTAGAATTATTGAGGCTAGGCTTGAACTAGGAAATATTTTATCGCAGATTCGTTGATTGTTAGTTTTTGAGATTAGGGGGATAAAGGATAGAAGGTTAATTTCTAATCCTCTTCAAGCTCCATACCATGAGGTTGATGATACAGAGACTAGTGATCCTATAATCGATGTTAGTGTAAACATTAATATTTTAGGATTGGTGAGCATTAGAAAGAGGAGGGTTAACTTGAAACCTTCATTGGTGGGGTATGAGCCCATTAGTTTTATTAGCTTATCTTTCTTTTATACCTTAATGTTGGGTTCATGTTAACATTTGGTGTTGAAGGAGAAAGTTTAATTCTTTCCGGTATAAGCGAGTTAGTAATGAAAGTATATGTTTATACATTATTTATCCTATCACGATAATCCTTTATTCAGGTATCATTTTAGTTTATTTTTTATAAAAAAAAACTAAAAGTTATTTGATTAAAGGGATTCATAACGATTCAGGGTTTGTGTAATAAAAGTAGGAAAAAGTTGTCAAAAGTACAATAAGAATTACAGAGTATATTATATCTTAATTAATAGCTATGTTACCGGCTAGATAAACAAATAATGTACATACGATTCAATTACTTGCTAGTATTTACAGCATGAGCTCCTGCGTAGCCTAGTCGGTAGCGCGCTCGACTTCGGTGCGAGCGGTCCCGGGTTCGATTCCCGGTGGGGGCTCAAAATTTTCGGTGCTGACCCAGAATCGTGAGGACAATTGAATAGCTTCTGTGAATAAAATATAGTGGCGATCACAGTGAGAGCTTCAGCTCCCCTCTCCCAACCCGTTTGGTCAGCGTGGGAGCAGTAGACCTACTCCTCCCTTCGGGGAGAGGCCTCATCCACTAGTGGATTGAATATAACTGTAATTTATTATTATTATTATTATTATTATTATTATTATTATTATTATTATTATTATTATTTACAGCATATGGTTATGGAGGTTTTAGGATACAACAACGAAAAAAAAAATTGCATTCTAAAATATATATGTGCGTTGTGGCGATTATATTATTCTAATTTTTGTTGTTACCGGGAAATAGTCTTTATGATTTGAATGCATATAACTTTATAATTTATAAGTAAAGTTTTATTCGGGCTTGTTTTTCTTTTTTGTGGTTTTTGTACAGGTATTATTTTGAGTAAGATAGAGTTAATAGTGCTTTGTTTTTAAGGATTAAAGTATGCAGGAATGATTTAGCAGTGCTTGATTTTATTTATTTAATGTAAGTTTGAGGTAGGTAATTGTAATAAGTTCCGGTAAAATTCGTGCCAACTCCCGCGGTTAGACGGGGGGAGCAAAGGGAAAAGATAATGATTAGTTAATATTTTGATTAATGAGAATTAATATAATTATTATTTCAGTAGATGAAATTATTTATGCTTGTTTATGTTCTTTTAATTGAGGCTATGCAAGTGTTAATATAAACTAGGATTAGATACCCTATTATAAACATTGTAAAGTTAGTGATGAAAATTGGGGTAGTAATAGTTATGTTCTTGAAACCCAAAGAATTTGGCGGTATTTTAGTCTATTCAGATTACCTTGTCCCGTGATCGATAGTCCACGTTATAATCTTATTATTGTAGGCAGTTTGTATGCCGCCGTCGTTGAGGAAATTTGAAGGTGATTTTCATTATTTTAATTAAAGGTAAAATCAGGTCAAGGTGCAGCGGATTGATAAGTGGAGATGGGTTACAATAATTTGATTATAACGAATTTTTATTGAAAGATATGATGAAGGTGGATTTGAATGTAATTTTGAGTTATATTACTCTGTTGAGTAGAGCTCTAAAATATGTACGCATTGCCCGTTGCTCTCTTTTTTAGGTGAGATATGTCGTAACATAGTAGGCGTATTGGAAAATGTGCTTAGTTTGATCAAAGTTGAGCTTGTTAGTTTAGCTTCTCGATTACACGGAGGAGGTTTCTGTGCGATTCAGATTACTTTGATGATTAGGTAAATTATTACTAATGTTTATTGAATTGTTTAATTTTGTTAAGTGAAATAATATAAGGATTAAATTAGTTTGGTAGTTTT
>JAGDQP010065712.1:0-11384 GCA_022664845.1 Lepisma saccharinum | reverse complement strand
TTTTAAGCTTTTTCTTCAGCTGTTTCCGTTTCGTCTCTGAAAATGATCTCTACACGCAATTAATGTCACACTGAACTCTGTTAATGAAATTTATAACCTTTCTTTACTCACATCTTTGAATTGAGAATGTCTGGCAATAACATTAACAAAGACTTCTTCTCATACTTATGCATTAAAATGTAGCAGTCCGTGAGAGCAGACCCGACTACTCCAGATCTCGATTATGCTAATTAATGTGTTTCATATTTATTTCAACATTCTTGTTCAATGTTCATACATAGTACACACACACCCTTTACTATGAAGTGAATACCAATTTTACAAATAGGCCTAATATTCGTTACTCAGGTGTTCCTTTCAGACCCTTTGGAAGTAGCTGAACCTTCTAATGAATACTTTATACATGTAAATAATTCAAACAAAGCAAACATAAATTCGGTATATAAAATGAAAATATCATCAGTACATAATACATTTATATATAATAATACACAGCCATATTCAATCCACTACTGGATGAGGCCTCTCCCGGAGGGAGGAGGTGGTCTACTGCTCCCACGCTCACCAGACGTGTTGGGAGAGGAGAGCCGAAGCTCTCAACTGTGATCGCTACCTCTTTATTCAGGTAGCTCCCCAATTGGCTTCACGACGCTGGGTGGACGCCGCACAGGCAACACCATCTGGAGTACTGAAACGGTCACCCGTCCAAGCACTGACCAGACCCAGAGCTGCTTGACTTCGGTGATCTTACGGGAACCGGTAGACCAGCTCGGCTAGGGCGTTGCCCACATATTTATTTATATATTCAGTGACCGAAAGTGAATTATTAACAATAATAAACGGGCTCAAAAATAAACGATCCTCAGGGATAGATAACTCCTTTATGTCACCTCACAAATGTGTCCATGGATACAGGAACCTTTCCGACGAAATTGAAAGTTGCGAAGGTGAAACCTTTGTATAAGAAAGGAGATCGGAAGAAAGTAGAAAACTATAGACCTATTTCACTACTATCTATAATAGCAAAAATACTAAAAAACGGTTATGTATAATCGTTTAGTTCCATTTCTTTTAAATCATTCTGTATTTTCTAACTCTCAGCACGGTTTTCTCCAAGGTAAAGGTACGGACACAGCGTATATGATTTCCTGAAAAAAGTTAGAAGTAGTCTAGAACGGAAAGAACTTTGCACGTGCATCTTTTTAGACCTCTCAAAAGCCTTTGATATGGTCACTCATAAACTTCTATTAAATAAAATGTGGTTTTATGGTATTCGGGGAGTGGCTAATAAGTGGTTTCAAAGTTACCTTATGGATTGGAAGTAAGTTGTAGAAATATATGGTATTATAAATAATGTTCACCATAATCATACTTCAACAGAAAAAAAAAATATTGTGGTGTACCCCAAGGATAAATTTTGGGGCCCATCTTATATATAAATGATCTTGAAGTATCGTTAGAAGGCTGTGATGTTGCTTTATATGCAGATGACACTAATATGTTAATAATGGGTGATAATGTAAATTCACTGTCTAATAAAATTGTTATTATTATTAAATCAACTATTTATTTGGTTAAGCTACAATGGACTTTGAGCATAGGAAAAACCGTAGCTCTTAATTTTCGTAACACTGTGGCATGACCTATTAAACTCGCTCGTAACATAGGCAATAATTCAATAAACTACGTCGAAAATACTAACTTTTGGGGGATCGAAATTACATTAATTTAACCTGGGAGAATCACATTATGAACACTGTAAATAAACTAAGCAGACTATGTTATGGAATTAGGAGTATTAGTAAGAAAGTAAGTCTGGAAGCTGCTAAAAGTCTATATTATGCGCTGTTTCATTCTCGTATGAAATACAGCATAATGTTCTGGGGAAATGATATGAAAACCTTACCTCTATTTAGATTGCAGAAGCGCGTGGTTAGAATCATAGCAAATGTGAAGCCAAATTCTCCATGTCGTAAGCTATTCCAGGAAAAGAAAATATTACCTTTGCCATGTGTATACTTATATGAGCTCTTACTATATATAAGAAAGAATTCTAGAAACGTGCAAATAAATAATGATGTTCATCATTATAACACTCGAAATAAGAGTGACGTCCACTTTTTCTATCACCTCGATCATTTTCCACAAGAGTGTAATACATTTAGGTGCTTCCATGTATAATGCTCTCCCATCAGAAATAAAAGATGAACTATCTTTGCGGGGATTTAGCAAGAAGTTAAAAGAGTATTTACTTACCCATTGCTTTTATTCTGTACATGAATATTTGGATCAATGTAGAACCTAGTAGTTATTAAGACGTGATTTTGTATTTATGTATATTCTAACATTTGCAAATATAATTTATGTATAATATCACCTTGAGTAACTGTGAACTGTATGTAATTGTCTTGTCTCACTGTTTACACAAATCCCATATCATGTAACATGATCAGTGGATAAAATAAATTGAAACTAAAATATCATACTTTAATATATTTTTCTAGCTGTTTCCAAGCAGCGGAGTAACATAAGTTAAACGTTAAATAATTTCTTTTTTCCGGCTTTCTAGTGCGTCAGTTGGCCATTTTGTGAGACGATATTCCCCTTCCCCCTTTAATATAAACTTTTTATTTTAATTCCCTTATCAAGATTTAATTAATTATGTTTTAATTTCGAATTTTAACTGTGGTTTTAGAGTATAAAAAACTCTCTTTATTCGGATTTTCCTCCCGGACTATACGTTTGTCCATTATCTAGGTGATGGTTATATGCTTATTTGTGACCTAGGTGATAAACGAGTTTTAGTTCGCACCGGCGAGATCTTAGTTTTTCGGGATGTAGAAATATACTTCTGTTGGTTTCAAGGGCAGAAGTAGTAGTTTATCAGAAGCTTCGATATAAGTATTGGATATCGAAACCATGAATTTAAAATTACAGATGCCCTATTAAAACTATTTATGTGTTTGCCTTCAGGTAAGATTTCTTCTCTGCAGCAGTTAACTGTTGAAACCGCAAAAGTGGAAGGGCTTAATTTGATTATCCCTGATTTTTTTATTATTTGATTTATACGTAATGATATACCTGTATTTTAAAATGATAACTTAAATTTTATTGTGAGACACTGGTCCGGACCTCTTTCGGCATGTACGGACTGGGTTGGTTTCCGTATGCTTATCACTTTTCCTTTGACATTGGCCTTTAATTTTGTTCCTGATATTAGGTTAATTCCGTTTAAGATTTGGTTAACCAGTTAGAAATATTATTTAGATGAAATTAATTACAATGAAGTTCTACTGCTTAAGTAGTATTACGAAAATTCAAATGTGCGAGGTCTCTCATTCATATATGTAAAGTAATATTATAGTTTTTCTACCTGTTCGGTTTAGCTAAGAAATTTTACTTTGCGTCCACTAATCTGCTTTTGTTCGTGGCTTCATGGCATGGGCGGATTTAGGAGAGAGACCCTGGGGGGAAGCACAAAGGGGGCCATTACTTTAAAAGCAATCGTTTAGAATGAAACATTTAAAGGCATTCTGAAATAACTGGAGGCAATGCCCCCCATGCCCCCCCTCATAAATCCGCCCCTGTTTCATGGCAGCCAGTGATGCTATCAATTAACATTAATACCAGCTGAAAGTTTCACTGTGTAAAATTATAAAATTTTAATTTTCGTAATGTATATTATTTTCCACCAAATATTTTGAAATCGCTTTACTTTCATGTGCGCTCTCTCCGATTTTAAAAATGGAACTAAAGTTTTATATATAAATTTTCTTGAAAATTTTTGGGACTGTTAAATATTGAAACCTAATCTAATTTCTGCTAACTCAATGTACAATTTCAACGAATGTTCTACTGTTAAATATCAAAAATATCTGTTTGACTTTTAACATTTTAGTTTTGATATTTCCAATATTAAATCCAAAACAATGAATGAATATTTTCTTATGTTAAAGCACAGATCTATTTATGGGTTTAATAAACTTATTCCAACCAATTTTTTAAATGTATTTATTTGTTATATAAAGATTAATGAATTAAGGTTACACACCGAGCCACCGTAGCTCAGTGATATAGCGTTGACTTAGCATTCGGGAGGTCGTGGGTTCAATCCCAGTGGCCGACCATCCTGACTGAGTTTACCATAGTTTTCCTCAATCACACCAGACATCTCTAACATAGGCCCTGGCCGACAATTTCCCGAATCCTTTCCCTTCCCCTATCTCGGCCTGAGTCTTAGAGGCCTAAAGGCCATAATTAATAATAGAGTTCAATTCAATTAATGTTAATTATTTAAGCTTAAATTATTCATCGGAGAATCCATTCTAATGTTCTGATTTTTGTTTCGTGTTTGGTAACGTGAACTAACTAGGGTTTACTTTTATCGTTTCGTTTTGTGTATTTTATGACTGAACAGATTATTAATTTTGTGTGCTACTGACTTTCCTGCTTCGTTAGTTCGCAGATACTCATGTTGGGATGGGTAGTTTAATTTAGGTTATGTTGAGTTTGCGAATGTATTAGCTTCTTTATATTTTATTGGAAGGTATGCGTCCAGGTTACACAATCAAATATCCATACTGATAATGAAGACAATAATTAAGATGTAAAATGATGCATTTGTTTTCCCGTTTCCTGGAGTTGCAGGTATATCCCTGGCTCCTTGAGATTAAGTTTAATTTTACCTAAAGTTGAATGATTTGACTCATAGATGTTTCTTCTGAGAGATGAGTCTTCGTATGGTAATCCCAAATGTAGTCGGTAAGATACAGAGTTGGATATGAGTGTTTTAAACTCAGCTTAATATGTGGATCTCGAACAAGAAGAAGCCAGCTATACACAACATTAAGTTATACTAATTTTTTTT
The DNA here is from genome assembly GCA_022664845.1 of Lepisma saccharinum. Taxonomy (NCBI): domain Eukaryota; kingdom Metazoa; phylum Arthropoda; class Insecta; order Zygentoma; family Lepismatidae; genus Lepisma; species Lepisma saccharinum. The sequence continues at coordinate 6,517 of JAGDQP010065712.1, read as the reverse complement.
TCGCCATGTCTCTTTTTTTATGATGAAATAGGGAAGTTAGCATACGTTGCTCGTCTTGGAAGGCATCCGCAAGTATGGGTTGGGCTATTTGATTTTGTGTAGCTTGCGCTCGCCCCTGATCTGAGTTACTGGTGTGAATATGTCCCTAACTTAAAGCTGATTTTTTCTAAAATATTAGTTCATTACCTCGAAGTGTCAGTGAATGGTACTTTTAACTGTAAGAGAATCAAATGGGTTACAAAGGACAATTTTGTAAAATAGCCCTTTGGTAAGCGTTCGTTTGTATAAGCCATTCAAGCGACTGGATTTCGGATTAATTAAGTGAGTGCAATGCTCTGTTAAATCCACATCCATGCCCCAGACGAGGTTTGAACCCGCGACCTCAAAGGCAGCGACCAATCGCCCTAGTCCACAGAACTATCAAGGGCGGCAATTTTATAAAGTATAAACTGCATACAATCACACGTGTCTTAAATAGAACTTGTGTATAATTCTAAAGGAATGTACGAACCTAGGATAAAAGATCTTTTTTAACGAACCTGAAATTGATTTAATACCTTTAGAAAACTTTGACTCATGCCGTATAGATAGATGATGGGGAAATTGGTGGAAGGAAGAAAGTGCAGGAAACAGGAGAACCCCGAGAAAACCCATGCACACGGTCTTAGTCCCACACACAACCCACATGGCATGAGCTAGGAACGAACCGATGACCCCATCGCAACGGTGAGCGCTCTACCACTGAGCAACCGCGCTCTAATTTTTCAGCGAGATCGTTAAGTTGAAGCATGGATTGACTAAATGTTTTGTGTGGAGTCTAGGCAGTGAGCTCTGTCTGTGAACCCGACGAATGAACTCTACGAATGTGTGAAGAGAAAACATTGGAATGATCTAAAATATGAAGGGAAAAAAGCGGGGAAATCATCTGGACACAGAAAACACTTAATGCTGAAAACGGGTCACTTCTGAAAACCCGGTGGTCCAGCCTGACCCGGTCCGAAACTTGACCCGTATGACACAAATTGAAGTAGTCTTCTTCCTGAGACTTGAATCAACTGATATTTTTACTTGTGGGATTCACAAATTCTTTCAGAATAGTTTTCCCGAAGGGAGAGTTATTTACACACTTCCGGAAGTATTTTTTGTTTCTTTTCGTGATACAGTATAACATTCTTTTCATTATGTTTTTATTATTGTTAGGAACTTTTCGGCGTCGTATTCTCGGTGCTCTAGGAGTAAAACTCCCGTTTCCGGCCACCCATGAAAGAAACACTGTCCAGACACCGAAAGTCATAACGAAAGAATTAAAAATGCTGCTTTTATACTCCGGGTCATCGGGTCCCACCCATTGATCCGGCCCAAAACCCGACCTAAATTACGCCATTGATGCCTTGTTTACATTACTAACATTTTACCATGGTTAACGTTAACCCGAGTTCATTTTAGTAATGTAAACGGTAGTTATCGTTAACGCGGGTTTCAAATTTAACTAGAGTCAACTTACGACGGTTATCTTGCAACGTTAGTAAGAAACGACTGTCTAAACGCAAGTTAGTTATTAGGCACGAATCACTTCATGAGTTTATTTATTTCTTTATCGAAATATATAGTATAATAGTGGTGCCTACTACTTTTAAAATATAAAAGAATGATGGCAGAACTAATCTACAAAACGTGACGCTATAATAAATTCATTTGTGTTCATTTTTTATAATTTAATCTTTTCCCGTGTAATAAGCAGATTCTTTACTCAACCACGGAAACCTCAACCTGTTTCTTTACAGACAATGGTATTACAAGCACGATAACCAAGTTAAGTTTGGTAGTCTGAACGCAAGTTAGTATTACCATCGTAAAATGTTAGTAATCTAAACAAGGCATGACCAGGTGAACCGTTTCAGTTTTGCTGAAGAGAACAGAGGAATGACTCCCTCCGAACACGTTCACTTGACATTTTGGATCTTGGTGAGTAAAACTTTATAGAATTTACTTTTCCAAGTTTAGGGAGCTGTGTGTAAAATATTATGAAATTTGGAAGAGGTCGAGTGAGGATCATTAATCCACTTTACGAACAGGGTTTCCGCCAGGATTTTCAGTTTGGGGAGTAAAGTCAATATTAGGAGGATGTAAGTGGAGTTTTGCACAGTTTCTATCGATTTTTCACCGCAAAATTTTTAAAATTGGGGGGGATGTTGTCCACAATTCGGGGGTGACACCCCCACAGGATGTCTTGCAATAACTTGAAATTACAGGATGATTTGCAATCAAAATCATGCAGAATTCATAAGACTCTCTTTTCATTTATTATGATGTTTGTTATGGACATCTCAATGCATATATCGTTTTATAGTGTATTTTATTTGCCGAAACCGGTGCACCGAAACAAAATGATTCCCACGGTGATTGGAACATCAGCGGCCCTCGACAGGTTACTGTAACTGCGGACAGACAGGCAGACATTCTCTCTCTCTCTCTCTCTCTCTCTGCCAAATATGTTGCATAAATTACAATGTTTTGTCAACCCAACTACAGCTTCGTCATCGTTTATAATTAAGCTAAAAAATTCTATGGATTAGATTTTCTTTTTTTCTTCTGTTTTGGAAGGTCAACGAATTTAAGTTCCTAGTTACTTCAGCGCATGCGTGATAAAAAGAAAATAAACACAAGTCTCTAAGAAGATATATACTGTATTACACAAATCAATCCAGAATTATAAAAAGCGTCTAGCAAGCTGGTCAATTCCGCAGGCGACACCTCGCATGGCATAATTATTCCTATCAAAATAAACGCAACATCATTTCATCTAAATGGATCAGTTAATTGGTGTTTTTAAAGTCATCGCCTTTCCCTCTCTTTTTATTTTCTTTGCTTTTTGCCATATTAAAGACACTGAAATCAGGGGAAATTATTTAACATGTCTGAACGGAGAAATAAATATTCCGTCAAGTGATGGCAGTGAATAAGTCTTCTTGGAACAAAGTTTTTTTTTTCCTCGACCATTCTTTTCAACGCAAAAAAAAAATATAGTGTGTGTACAACTGCATTCAAATATGGCCCTATCTAACCAAGCCGCCGTAGCTCAGTGGTAGAGCGTTGGTGTAGCATTCGAGAGGTCGTGGGTTCGACCACAGCGGCCGACCATCCTGACAGGTTTTTCCAGGAATTTCCCAAAGTCACACTAGGCAAATGCCTGGATGGCACCTTCAACATAGGCCCTGGCCGACACCTTTCCCCTCCCCGAACTGAATCTTAAATGCCTAAAAAGGTCATAATTTAAAAAAATGACACGACCTAATGCCATGATTAAACATGTGGAAAGGTTACATACTTGCAATTGCAAAGTATATAATTATTTAAAGTAATTACCACCACCCATTCTCACTACAATCTTTCCCAGCTTTCTGGACACTGTTTTATAACCCCCTTTTCAAGGAAGTTGTTTAGTTAGGGACCCACTTACCCTTTAACAGGTATGAAGAAGAACCCGCACCGTATTTTATCTGCGAATTGTTATCCCATGCAGTGGCGCCACTAGAAACTTCGCCCCCTCCCCTTGCAAGGAACCCTTTAGGGCCCTTTTGGCAGTATCTCCCACATTACCGCTATTTATTTAATTTTATCAGCTTAATGGGGACTAGTGGAAGTTAGCTCTCCAACCATGTTTCATTTTCTCAGCTACGGTGGTCAGTCTCACGATCGACCTCTTTTAACCACAGATAACTCTTTTAACTTCCTAATGTACCCAGGAGTACCAAGGACACTCTGGAACTCAGTTTGATAGGACACTCACTGAGTGCACCTCTGAGCGCCATGCATGGGAGCACGGAAGAAAATTCTGCAGTGAATGTAATGGGAATTCTCTGTGTTGTATTTATCGTGCTTTGGGCGTTAGACTTCCGGTTCCGGGCACCGTTGAAAGAAACTCTTCAAACGCAAGGAAATTATTGAAAACTCTGCTTTGCCCTCCGGGTGACCGGATCAGCCGGATCCAAACATAGACCGTTAACAAGATCAAAACTTGGCCCGAATGACCCGATTAACCCGGTTATCCATTTTAACTCTCGGTGGAACTAAGCCCCTTAATTTTTCAGGAACTATAAAGTGATCAAACGATAATTAACGTTGCTAAAATGTAATTAAAGGGTCATCAAACTATTCCCGTCGAGAGAGGCTAGTGGCAGTTAGCAGAGCTGAAACTGGTCACCGGGTCATGTTTTGGACCGGATCACCGGAACTAGGCTTCGGACTCGGTGACCCTATTTAGACCCGGTAACTCGGAGGACAGAGCAGAGTTTTATTTTTCCTTGCGTTTGAACAGTGCTTCTTTCAGGGGGTGACCAGGACTGGAGATGTTATTCCCAGAGCATGAAAAATACGACCCCGAAATTCCCAGTTAAATATATTTCCCAGACCGGGTTATTTGGGTCAAGTTTCAGAAGAGGTCACCTGTCTTCGGGTCAGACCGGAGCACCGATCTCAGATACTGTAATTGATCAAATAAAAATTAAAGTTAATCAAATCTGATCAAACGATTGACATAATATATTAAGAATTATAAACTTAAGGGGGCCTAATGGAACTTATGGAACTTACTCCCCCTACCGTATATCATTTTTTTCAGTTATAGTAATTGATAAAACTGTAATTAAGGTTGATCACGTTTGATCAAACGACGATCAATCGATTTCCGTTATTTGATCAGTTTCAGGGGCAGCTCGTGTTAGTTAAGACCCTACCATATTTCATTCAATTTCTCAATAAGTGATCAAACGATAATTAACACTGATTAGATCTGATCAAGCGATTCCCGTCATTTATGTAATTTTATCAGCTTGTGGAGGGCTAGTGGAAGTTAGCTCTCCTACCATGTTTCATTTTATTTCTTAGCTACAGTAATCGATTAACGCTAATTAAGGCTGATTAAACATTATCAAACGATTGCTATAATCAATTTTGTTTGATCAGATTAAGTGGCGGATAGCTTCCAGGACGTATAGTTAAGAATTTAGAAAGAATCATTTCGTCTGGACCTATAATCAGTGATCGATTTCCTGGGGATCTTCCCTTGAGCCTGAGGATTTTATCCCCGATTATTGATCCATGAATATCATCCCAACCAGTGATAAAATCTTTGTAATAAACCCATATAGGTAGTAGGTTGAAACTTACCAGTAACCACTAGTTTTAGGATCCATTCTTCTAATCTATTCGTAATTTATGACAAATCAAATACTTCCTATAAGAATAGAGAGACTATTTAGAAGTTACATGATTATATGTTCGCTGGTCCGTGAGAGGATAAGCGCGCCCTTTGCGCTGTTCGTGATCGACAGATCTTTTGCAGGTGAAGAATACAAAAAAGGCAAAGATGATACGAATAATATTTTGACAAAGAAATGACATAAAAACCTACAAAATATTCTTGATAGTCTTCAATTATTAAGCTGCTAATATGTAGTTCCTTTCAGTTATTAATTTTAATATACAATTAAGGAAATATTAATTAGTGTTGCTTGAATTAGTACACCAGTATTAATATAAAACTGTTTTTTTTTTTAATGTGTGGTCCGTAAAACCTCCCAACTTATAAAAGTGATCCGCACTTGAAGATAGTTTGCGGGTCACTCACTGGCTTACAAAATACAGTGATTTTACTGTTATATGAAACGTCAGTGTCAATCAGGTTGACTGAATTTCATAAACTGAGATAGTTTCCCTATCAGCAAGAATTGTCGGGCCGGCGTAGGGTCGACGGTGGGCCAACTGTTACGCAGTTGGGCCAACTGTTACGCAGTTGGGCCACCGTTTACCTTACGTTGACCCAACGAGTCTTGCTGATAGGGTTGGTACATTCACTCACTACAAGTATCACGGCAAGCAACGCACATGTGGCGGGAAGAACCTAACATACGAATCAATGAATAGTGGGCTCTCTCCCCTCCTTCGATGATGAGCTTAGGACGGTGGCACCCCTCCCTCTAAATTCACGAATACACTGACGCACCTCGAATTTTAAAATCTTTACCGCTCAAAATTGACAGAAATCCTGGAAAACTCTATTAAAATCCTGCTAAATAGTCCGTAGTTTTGACTTTTCATCCCCAAAACTGGAAATCCTGGCAGAATCCCTGCCACCAAAGTTAGGTCAAGGCTGAAATGACGTCAGAACTTAAATAGTTCATTGATAAAGACAAGTTGTTGCTGTAAAATACGTCATTGAAAACATAACAAATGTTCATTTATTTTTAATTCTATTTCTGCGTCGCACTATGGTGCCAAATACCGAAAACGTGGCGAAAAGTCCCCAAAACAAAGTTGTAAGTAGGGAAGGTTTAAGTCCCTCAATAGTTAGGTTGGTACCTGCCGCCTTCAAAATGAGCGTTTACAACGGTCAGTATAAGCAGCTGACTACTTTAAGCTGCTGTAACCTCTCGTGAATGGCGAGTCGCATATCGCCACATTGAAACGCTATCGGTATTTTATATTCGACCGCGCAGAGTATTTTTTACTGTTTACT